>CAAKHC010001818.1:2889-14230 GCA_901007825.1 Macroramphosus scolopax | reverse complement strand
AGAGTGAGGGGGAGGGGGGGGGGGGGGGGTATCAGCCAGTACCGTTGTTGAGCATTCCATGCAAAAAATACCATAGTCATTCATTTACATCATAATTATGCGACAGAGACCTGGCGACCTAGATTGAACCAAGAGTGAACAGCACTGCCTTTCTACGAGGGGGAGTTACTTTATTACTCGTCCAGCTCCCCATCCTGATAAGAGCCAATGGCTGGCAACAAGCAATGAGTCACTAATTAGTGCTTGTGATAAGTTGTGAGAACTCTCAGGCTAAGGTCAGAACCGACGTTTGCTTTGCTAACGGGGAGGAAACCACATGAGTAATACTCACTTTACATGAAACTGCTATTTAGATCCACTGACAGATCTGTGAGCTTACTGACAAGAGGAGGACAGAATGATCCTCCTCTTATATAAGACATAACGATTCCCGAAGCTACATACGTCGATCATCGACAGAGATTTCAGCCGTAACTCTCTTTCTTCGCCTCTTCGGATTTTCCTCCTCTCACGATACACCACTTGCTCTGATACTGATTGCGCTGACCTCTCCCTGTGCACGTTCAACAACCTTCAACAACCGGTTTAAGCGCCCCAGATTGAAAGAACACAGCTGTTCACCCTTGGTTGTCTCCTTCCCATCTTGCCTGCACGTTCTGCTATTGGACAATAGGGCACTCACCAGTACATAGTAGTAAGCATACAATGCTGCCAGATGGTGTACTACAAAAAACTTGTCGCCTATCGCCTTCCAATAGTAAAATATTAGCAGCAGATCTGCAAAACAGAAGTAGAAGGGAAAGAGAGGTGGCGTGTTAAAGGTCGTACGATCGAAACATTAAAAAAAAACAGCTGATTTAAACAGTGAAGTCTCACTTTAAATACTTTGTATCCCGTGTGTGTGTTTCTCTTACCAGATATGAGGTAGCCTGTTGTGATGGCAACGTTAGTCTTCACCAGTGTAGGATCTCCCCTATTGGAAAAGCAGACTACACGTGACTGGGTTTGTGTGGCTGCATTTCAAAGACTCAGACGTTTTGGACTTGAATATTCCTAATCTGTGATTCTGTGTGGTGGTGTTGAAAAGTGTCTTCAAAATAAGGGAGAGTACATGTCCCAGACAAACAGCTAATATACTAGAAGTTGCTGTGTTGCAGGGCAGCTGGGCTGCAGTGTCACAGTGTAGAAACCCAAATTAAAAAGTGTGAAATGTTATTTCCTTCCATCACTGGAGGAGCGCTCTGTAGAGTGCACGCCTCTGCCAAGGTCAGTGCAAAGTAATGAAATGCTTTGCATTGTGTTAAACTGATCCGCCCCATTTGATGGGTTCCTCCTTGGCCCCGTGCTGCAGTTAAGCTTTGGCTCTTCATTGGAGGGGATCAGTGAATGGGGACAGAAGGTATCGCGAAAGAATGGAAAGCAAAAGGAAATGGAATTCACAACTAAAGCCTCACCAGACTGGGTCTTCATTAACGGCATCGTCGAAGAACAAAATGTGGAGACAGAAGATTCCCACCAACAGTGCGTGAAACGTTGACACTGTCCTGAAATGAAGACCAACACACAGACACGTTCACTCTCTTCCGACGAGACACGCTGCTCACACGTCTCAGATGTACAGGGTTCAATTAGCGAGACAAAAAAGGAACAGTGCGTATTTATCTTCATGCACTCGAGCTGCTCTGTGGGTTTAAAGCTCTGAATGTTTGGTACTCACAGTGAATCAACTGATTGCCTGTGAGGGCTGCGCACAGATTCAGACCAATTACACTAAGAGATTAAACACTGCTGAAGGGTCAGGCAGAGCGGCACACAGTCCCAGTCAGTCATTCAAACAGTGAGACAGTCCAACAGTCAGTAAGACAGCCACACTGACTGCAGAGTCATGGGCGGCTTAAACAGAGATTCCCCCATAGCCTGTATGCATCGCCACTTATCATTCATTTTCATTTTTCTCACAAACCACGTGGCCATTTTCAATTTCAGGAGTGTTCCGAGGAGTAACACACGGACTACGAGAGAAAATGAAACGAGTGACTCATGCAGGTTGGCGAGAGTAGACTCTTCCCAGCAGGATCCACTAGTCTTCTACTCTACAGTTCTCTCGTCGTGCTTAGAAATGTCAGCACGCGACATAAACACACTCCGTCTTTTCATTCCAAACAAGCTGTTCCGGGCCTCATCTAAAAATGTTCCCGGATGAATTAGCACCAACTGCCTTTTGCTCATGTAAGGACAGAATCAAATACAGCAGGCGTGACAAAGGAGGATTCTGGTTTCTTTTACATCATGTGCAATCAGTTAAATATTGCATTGCTTAAGAAGAAACACTGGTGGCCTTCAGTGAAAACAACCCCCCTCCAAGTCAATAGGAGAGCTGAGAGCAGCATCACATCGTCTGTATACGCGTTCATGTCAGCTCACCTTGAGTTCCATTCCACCTTCTGCTTGTCGCTGAGGCTGAGGAAGCCTGGGCTGATGCGCATCGACATCCAGGGGCTGACTTTGTGGAAGAGCCACTGGAAGCTGAGGAAACTGGTCACCGAGATGGTGAGGATAAGCTGGCTGAATGGGTCCATGGCCACCCAACCTCACTGCGGGGGAACGCAGAGAAATGATGAGTTTAATAGCAAAAAAAAAAACATCCCAAGTTTGCCTCCTTGGGCTTTACAATCTGTACGGCATACAAGAAAATGAGCGTGATCCTCTTGACCACCAGAGATAGTAAACCAGTGAAGTGAAACTAGAAAAGTAGAAGTCATCATCTTTGCAATAACCATTCTCGCCATATGTCCTCCAATACAACTTAAACTAAGGAAGCTTTGTGGCACTTGTATGCCAAGTGACACAAATCCCAGGGTTTTCCTGAGAGCACATCTTCAGATGGTTGCTAAGCCTCAAAGTCCCTTATGTGAATAATACTAGAATAATAACAATCATGAGAGATGCACCCCAGATGGATCGATGTGGAGATGAAGCCCCGTCTTGTATTCACACACGGCCTGTACCCGACTCGTCGGCAAACTGTCGTGAAATCTCAGAAAGGACCTGCTGTTGAATATTCTTCTGGTCTCGTTCACTGCCGGCGCCTGTGACTGTGAATGTCACTGAGTCACTGTCAGAGACTCGCATTATGAATAATCACATCGGCGCACAGAGGAAGCAGGACAAGCCTCGAGGCAAAAGGCTCAACTGCATGTAGGTCTCAACAGAGGTTTGGATTTCATGCCGTCGTGTTCTCTGAATTAACAGTCCAGAGAAACATTAACCCAGCGCAGAGATATCACTAATGAATGTCACTTTACTACATCCAGTAACAGCGGTGGTGTCTACATCCTATTGAGAATCTCATGTATGAAAGAGAGACTGTACACGAGTACTACAAATGTTCAGAATGTATTTTTGCAGTTCATATAGTGTTCTTTCATATAGCCACCGATGTGGTTTTTGGTGATGGAAACTGACAGAGTGCAGAGGATATAAGGGGTGAGGGGAGCATTTTCACGCTTCTTTTCATGCTTGAGGATGCGGTTGGTGTCGTCGCACTGTCAAACGTTCTTGTGGGTTTCCCACCTCTTGTTGAAAGTCACAAACCTGTTCCAGCCTTTAGAACATTCTGGTGGAGCGACACCAATTTCTTTGAAAAAGATCTTTGAGAAAGTGGAAGAGGAAACGACTTAAGCACTTCCAAGCACCTAAACTTAACATTTCCAGACTTGAAGCCTGTATCATCTCAACTTAATTCTTACTGTAACTGCTTCTTTAACATCGATGTAGACTGAACAATTAATCTACAGAAACTTAGACTACGCAACAAGGTCACTTGCAATTTGTTACATCTTCAACTGTGAAGCGTAGAGTGCCATATTATTAAATAACATGAACATGTTTTGTGGGCTCAGAATACTGCAGTATATACTGCAGTATGTGTATGTTTACTGGCGCTTGCTCAAAGGCAGCTGCAATCCCCCCGCTATTTCGAGCAGCAGTCGCATTCTGAGGTGGACACCCTGAATTTCCGGCAGTGGTTGTTCGAGGCTATCTCTGGTCGCAAGAGCAGTGACAATGGCCATCGTTGTGTGAAGTTTGAAGTTTTCATCACCAAAAAAGATATCGCCACGTTCGGCCATCTTTCGTCAGGGACAGCTCAGATCGTACCGTGTATACCGGGCTTTACTTTCTGCATGAAAAGACGTGATTTTACTCATCATTAATCACTAAAGCTTCTCCATTATTCAGATTGCATTAATCCCACAGTGTGCAACACTTTATAAAAATCTAAATAAATCCTGTTGTATTGGTCCTGTTGGACTGTGTCTTAATATGTTAGGTTAAGGTTGGTTGATGAATGCAACATGCAGCATCATGATTCCAATTAACATCAACGTAATGTGACAGTATTTCAGCAATGCTTACTGCTGCTTCTATTTGACTTTTCCCAGAAGCACTGAGGCTGATTGACAGGTGGAAATCAAACGACATCACGATTGCAATACATAATAGGATTTCAGTTGCTTGCAAGTGCAGGGCAAGTGCTTTAACTTTCACTTGAGAGAAGAAGTCCAAATGAACACAGGTCAGCTCTCTGAAGATTGTGACACTGTATGAAGTGTGATCAGAACAGAGTGGTTCAATTAAAAGAACGTGCATATGAATGCATAATTGAATTAAAAAACCTCTGAGTAACATGCTGTACAACGCAGCACACACTTAAGCGTCCGAAAATCTATTCGTCTTACCTATATTTGGATCAAAAGTGAGTGTTCCACATATAACAACAACGATCCAAAATTAGCAACTCCATGTGCAAGCTGGATTGCAGCCAGTCAATGTATGTCAGTGAGAGAGAGAGATCCACTGCTGCCAGTGTGAGTCCAACTGAACTGTTGCAAAGGGCTATTTGCATGTGGCTGATTTGACTGTGTCAGCCTTTGGAAAGCAGCCAAGTCAGGTAACAGTTAAGTAAATATATATTTATGTTTTCCAAGCAACAGAAGGTATCTTCCAGTACTAACACACAGGGAATCACCCTTCCTGGGGCACTGGCCTTGATGATTTTCTACCTGCCTTAAATCCTGCATTACACCACAAGAATAGCTTGAGGACAAACCTTGTCGTTCACTGAAACACTACAGCCCAGAGACAGTCACCAGGGAACTACAAGCCAATTCCACAGAGCCCTCTCCTCTTGCCTGCCTGTAATACATTAGTGGCCAGGGAGCACTACTATTTTCATACGAGCATGCTGCAGGACACAAAGACTTTGTGTTATTAGGGGGACACTTTAATAGGACCATAGGGTGACTCTGACTTGGATATCTACTATAAATAAGGGTGCCTTCAGCCATGCTTTCAAATATTGTGGAAGCGTGCTATTCTGAAACACAAAGGCCTGTTTCGGTTACACACATGGACTTACATGTTTGCCTCCTGAAAGTCCCATGAAGGATCATGTTGCCAAGGGCAAACGGTTGCAGAGGTCCACTTAAAGTCACAGCGGCAAAGCAAATGGGGCCCAAAGGACAACAAATTTCAACTAGTGCATAGCCTCTATTATGTTAATTACAATCCCCCATACAATAGCAATGGTTCTGGCCTGGAAAACTTAGCGTGATAAGAATTTGAAAAAAAGAATTTGGCTGAAACTACATATTCCTATCCCATGTTGTCAAATACTACTTTCTCACGCCCCTCGGCTAGGGCAGCACAATTTATAGAGCTATAATCGGAACGGCAGTGTGGTGAAACACATCATGTTCTTCTGACCCCAGAAAACGTTGCATCATAAGTTTTATATTTTTTAAGTGAAAATTAAAATGGCAAAAATCATCTTTCCCATTTCATTTTCCTGCATTTTGTTCAGTCTCTACTCTTGGCCCCCATCTGACACAGATGTACAAGGCTCCCTTTGACGTAGGTGTCAGACGGGGGCTGTGGGTATTTTACCACTTACCTACTGGGCTATTCGGGGAAATCAGGTTATGTCAATTAATTGCGAGAACGTTACCGTAGTAAGTTGGAACGAGTGGGTGAATGGGTCAAGAACACATCAGACTTTGCAACAGGAGACAACTTGATTACTCATTCCAATCGGGGGTCAACATTCTTGTTTGTGTCACAAACTGGTTTGTGTCAAAACATCAGACTTTGCAAACATGGGACCTTTGTTTGTTTTTTTATTTTCCAACAGTGAGTCAAGAGTGTAAACAGCCACAATGCCTTCTGGGTCTGAAAGGTTTCCAGCAGGGGGCGACACCAACGGATACAAAGACAAGTCAGATTGTAGACTTCACATTTCCTAATGAGTTTATGGTCTCAATCTATAGTTTAAAGTCTTCTTCGAGTCAGCATGATGTTCTTAAACTAAATGATCTCCCATTGGAGTTACTTGAAAGCCTGGTGTGTCTTATCAGGTGGTTTCCTCCCCTTCAGTGAGGGAACTTGTGTTTAGAAAAAACCCCGGTTGAGGCTCAACTTGATATAATCGGAAAGAAACTATCTTAGCTTCATTGCAGCAAGACGCGTTCCAGTTTGATCTTCTCCTGCTTCTTCCACGCTGTCAATGTTTTGGCGACAACCAAACTTGTGTTTGGATAGCTGCCGTCGCTCAATGATTAAGTCAACCTGTGAGTTACTCTGCAGGAAGAAGAAGAGGCCGAAGGGGAAGATCAGTGTGCCCTAAAAACAAGTATATAGAATGTGTTGTCGGTACCAAACGCTGAGGGGCATCAGTATTAGACCACCTGGGACGAGAACTGGCTGGCACCGAATTATAACCTCCAATCAACAACCATTTCTTTTGAAAACCCCATTTCCCTTTGCTTACAACACACAGCATTGTACTCATATAACTTAGCCTATAAGCAGCTATGCATGACAAGGTGGATAGAATGAGTTTGGTGGGATTAATCCTAAATCCATCAACTAAGAGCAGTTGCCATTCAGACCAACCACTGATTTATATAAAGAATGTACGTTTGGGCCAGACTTAAAGCTAGGCCTGGTCTAAATACTCTTGCAAGTGTTGTCTCCTTCCATCAACCAGGCCTGCTTTACCTGCTGCCGAGCCTTTTTTTTTTTGTCAATTTCTCTTGTAGGGTTAAAATGCGCTTGCGTAATACGGATGGACCTTCTTTTTTTACCCAGAGGAAATGATATCCACACAAAAAATAACTTAGCTCTGTGCTGCTGTGTGGGGATCGCGTTGTCAAGATGCTGTGGAGAACCGATTCCCACAATCAAACATCAATCAACCATTATGTAGCGAGTACAGCCCTGTGTACAACCGGGAACACGACATATATGAAAACACATCGCCAACTCACGCCGCATTGCCTGGTGATCGGCTGTTGCCGTAAAATATGCCGAGGAACAAAAAAATAACAATGGCCTGGTCGTGTTCCTGCGCTGTGAAAACAGTCTTGATATAACCTCCATGGCGGACCTACCTTATTACTTTCATTAAGATGATATTCTCCTCACTTTCTCATCTGGTTATGGTTCCCAGGGTCGCTCGCAAAGCCGTGCACGGGGAGTCAAAGCCACAGCCATGTCGAGTCATTTTCGATAAACAAGCCCGCCTCCTGCTCCGCACACACACGCTAACAACTTGCGGGGGAAGCGTCGGCACCGGAGCTCCCTGCCTGTGCCTACAACCCCGGCCGACACCAGGCGTGCACACTTGCAGAGGTGCAGATCATGCAGCCCGACGCTGGATTACAGAAATAATCGGGGGTGTCGGGGTGTAAAGTAACCCCCACCCCCCTTGAATTCTTAAAGACACACGCACACACACATGCACTGCGGTCTGCCAAAGAACACTCACTGTGTCTATTTATAGCCAGGGCTTGTTGACCTGATCCTCGACATGTCACAAAATATAGCTGGCTCTAATATCAATGAAGCAGTTAAGGCTTATAATTCTGTACTTTTTTAATGAACCACCAATCCCTTGTCATTTTGCGATTCACAAAATATTTTAAACACAGTATATAGTATAGTGCTGGTTCCCTTCAGAAGAGGACCAGAGGGAAATGTATGCCATGTGTGTTCAGTCTGTAGCAGGCAAGGTCTAACACTGAGAACAGGTGGCAGAGGTTGGCCTTACCGATTTAAAACTGTATGTCACATTGCAACATTATCATTTTGCTATAAGTCACATCATGTGCAGTCTCCCAAACACAAACTTTGATCCCAAAAAGTAATCCTGAACAGATTTGTATTCCCAAATCAAAACTCCAGTGAAAAGTCAAACACCAGTGCAAAAAACACATCTGCATAAACTGAAGTAAAGGGTGTAAAAAATGTACTTTTCTTCTGCAGAAGTGCAAATACTGTTTAAATAGTGCAACTATGTAATCACGATATTGACAACATACAATTCTTATCATGGGTAGGATTTAATTGCTAATAGGATATTAGCTCAACCTAAATAGGGGGTGATATAGCCCTCTCACAAATTGTGGAGGGAGATAAGAGAGATGAGTCGGGGAGATGATGTGAGGAAGCAACCAAGATGTGATTATAAATAAGAAAAACAAAGGGGCAAAATATAATGTAACTGAAGCAAAATATTAAAAAAAGTTATCAATAGACAGTAGATTATTGTGCATAGACATGTTGGTGTCACACATGTCTATCAATATTGCATATAGGTCTCTCATTCTTTGATTGGATTGGTTTGGCTGGGTATGGGAGTGGTCTATTGAGTGAAACAACACTACTGAAGCAACACAAGCAGCTCACACGATCCCCGATGACACCCTAGGAAACCGTGGGACTCAACTAGTACAGTCAGGGGTCGGTGTTGGGTTAAGAGAAAATACAATGAAGTAAACACTGTTCAAATAATTAATGGATTGTTTTGCTCTATCGGTTTGCACTAAATGATGATACACATACTCACAAACAACTAAAAATTTTGAGCATTTGCCAGTTTCTGAATTGGTGGCGCAAAAGACCCTCACAAGTTTAGATACACTTTTTTAATTGACATAAATATACCCTTCTACTCTAAAAGGGTAAAGATTTTATTTAGTTATGATCATAGATTGTATAGGCCTGCAATGAAGATTCATGCACATAGTTAGGTATATTTTTCTGTATTTTTAATTTGCGAGTAAAGAGCCTTTTCTTTGAAAACAATTGCTTGTTAGGTACAGAAGCATCTTGTTGCCACATTAGAAACAGAAATACAGATCAGTATCACATGACAAATTACTGTTAAAACAAGATGTTTAACTTGTTGCTGGGTGTTTCTCCAACTACAGGCATTATTAAGTCCCAGGTTTGAAATTTTGGATTCATTTCAAAATGTTTCAAATGATGCTTGAGAAATACGGTAATTGCAATATTAGCAAAAATGTCATTTCAGCAACATGTCATCGCCACAGCAGCCGTAGGTGTTATGGTAAAGTCCTTGTTTCGCGGTAGAGACAACTTCAAGGTGTATTGAATATTTTGCAATGTATGTAAATGGGGTGGACAAAGCATTAGGAACACCTCTCAATGTAAAGCAGTCCAGTACATCAACACTGAAAACTACAACTTCAATAATAAAGATGTAGTTACATTATTACCTTGCTGAGTGTCAACCAAAGCTGAACATTATTTTGTTTGTAAGAGCTGTTGCATTGAATCACATTAGATTGTACAAGTGTTCCTATTGAAGTGGCCGGTGAGTGTGCACCATATTGCAAATATGAAGTGAATTGTGAAGACAAATTTATCGACAGTTAGGTGAAAGGAAGTGCAGGGAGGAAATGAAAAAAGACCCAGATGGACACCAAGCATTACAAGAGTGTTACAAAAAAGAAAGGAGAGCGGGCAGATTAAGAGTGTCTCCCAACTGACAAAAAGAGAGACAAATCTAAAAAGAAGACAGGCGAGGATAAGGAAAAGAAACCAGAGGGCTAGACACATAATACTGGATATCAAAAATCAGTTTGTGACTACAAACACACCGCCAATAACCTCAGAGGCATGGGTGATGAAAAACATAAAAAATATATAAATGTTCAATTGAAAAATAGGAAAGCTTGTTGTACTTATAGTTTGAATAGCACTCGCCCCGGGGTGTCGATTAGAACACACTGGACAGGAGATGGGATGAAGTTTCAGCCATTTGAACTTAGCGTTAGCGTTATTGGTGCTGCATTGTTGTTTATCAATAAACATGTTGTTGGACTTTCTGAAGCACAGTATTAATGCGCGGTAGAGTATTAAATAGAACAAGGACTTGTAAGGATGCTGTCAGTACCGTGATCTGCCACATAGCGGTGCAATAGTATTTGATGTTCCCTCTATGACTGTATTCTTTATTGTACATGTGTTTGTCACACTTAATTTAGTACATTATGGATGTTTTTTTTTCTTCTAGAAGTGATTTTGAAAGCTGCTGAAGATTAATTAAAATGTAACCAACTGAGGTTTAGGGCTGTAAAGTAAAATATCTTTACAAATGACTTACTTTACGGACATCCGATGTCATTCCTGTGACTTGTCTGTCTCTGGTTAGTGCTGCTAAACTGATGTTCTCCAAGCTGTAGATATAATTCTGTAGTTTATTCGAGGACTTAAAAGAGTCTGCATGCTCTTACAGGGACTGAGAAATGGAAAGCAAAATATACATTTATTTATTATTCAGATTGAAATACAAAAATCAAGATACATGCAATGGTAATGGCATTTATACAGTAGGATCAACATATAGGCAAATTACAGGAAACAATTACACAATCACAGTTTAAGTGGTAACATAGTATAGCTTTGTTACCACTTAAACTGTCCTTATTCTACCAGCCGTGACATTATGGGACTGATTTTTTCTTGCCATGTAAGCCTGTGTGTTTTTGTTATCGAATCAAGGAGCAGGAACTACCACAAAGGTAGTTTTGAGTATTTCGGCGGGTCTGTCCCTCTGGGGATAGACTTTCTCACTGCGTTAGTGTCACAACTGTGTAAGATAGTCACACATTGTACAGGTGTATAGTGAGATCATCATGAAGGGTGAGTCTGAAGATGTGTGGTCCAAGAAAGGAAGTAGCTGGAAGGAAAGTAGGGCCATTAGCCCCCCACATTACGCCCCAGGCTCATATCAATTTTAAGTCACAAAGCTTTAGTGGAAAGCGTGTAGTAGTAGATGTGTTGTCCGACCCATGAGCACTGAGTTCTGGTAATAATGAGGTAATGAGTACTCAGGTCAGAACAGCACCATGTTGACTGCTGTGACGGCTGGTGTGATCCCATTGCAAGATGGTTTCTAGTTCAATGTATAATCTCTGCATTGAAACTCATTTGAACGTATCATAATAATAGAATAAGAATAAAAGGTGAATGTTGA
>CAAKHC010001812.1:0-28781 GCA_901007825.1 Macroramphosus scolopax | reverse complement strand
GCGGAGGGAATGATAGACAGAGCACTTGGCCGTTATCATCTATAAGATGCAGCATGGCTGAGCTTTGACGAGACACGCCTCCATGGTCTCATTCTTACCTGGAAGCCCCCCCCCCCCCATTCCCCCCTGTGTACACACACAGCGTGCACAGCTCACCTCTGAATCTGATGCCGGTTTTGTCTCTAAGGCAACGCGGGGATGATGTCCTCACTGTTGTCGTGTCAACACACATAATGATTATATCATCCCTGTTTCCAAAGCATTCACATGGCTCCTCTGCTCTCCGGCATGCTTTGAGGTTATTCCCTGGCTCTCTGCAAATGAAGGAAAGCACACAACATTGGAACAACCTCCTTCATCTCCGGCTCACACATTCGACACTGTTCACAGACTTTAAAGACCCTCCTGAGGTAAACACTCACATGGGTGGGGGGGGAGCTGGTGTCTGAGCAGATAGATAACAACTGACTCTGACAGCTCCTGCAAACCTCCTTATGCATGAATTTTTTAATGTAAATAAAGATATCAAAATAAAAGCCTGCCCTCCAAAGCGCTGCCGCAGGGACTGTTTCCACACAGCTGTAAATGTCTTACTCTTAGTTCCTGGACCACTTGTACGGGTCCTGGAGTTCAAAACTGGGTGTGTTTGCATGTCAAAAGTACACACACACACACACACACACACACACAATATTATCATATAAACTGACAGTTTAATTCACGGTTGATAAGCAGAAAAGAGAAAAACATTTACACAAATGTTGCTGTCTTTTTCCTCAGCAGCTCTTTCCATCACGAGCACACACTCACTGAGAGGGAGGTGTGATGCCGACATGTATGAAATGTGGTGTGATTCATCTACTCTCATTAATCGCACCAAGACAGCTCCTGCTGTGAAGTCTGCCAGCTGTTCCTCCCTGCAGTCTTAATAAATGTGTAGGACCATTATAGCTCTTTTCACATCTGACCTTCATGTCATGTCGTAAAAAAAAAATCTTCCATTCAGCCCATTAACCATAGACTGTATAGAAAAGTGGACGTAGCTTTCGGGTCGGATAAGAGTAGCCGATGCCTTAAACCTTTAGTCTTTCTAAGTGGCAGCAATGTGCATCTCCACTAGTTGTTTGAATTAATTAATATATAGAGATCTATCAGGCGATGAGCATTCTTCCCACTTGATTTATTGGCTCAGTAAAAATGCTCCTTATGAGTTTATGGTCTCAATCACTCCATCCAAGTCTTCATTACGACATGATGTTCATACTATTCCCTGATCCCATATGTAGTAAAATAGACGATAAAGCAGGGTATGCTTTAGGGTGTGGCTGTCACGGTTCTTCATCACAGCTCCACCCTCTCTTCCAAATATGGTCACCCCCAGTTGCACAAATCTGAAATGCTGATTGAAAAAAAAAAAAATGCCAACCTCATGGCCTGAAATTCTTTTTCACAAATCCTTGGGGGATGTCACTGGCAACGCTCCCTAACTTGTTGTTATTAACCCATCATTTCCCTTTTCAGAGGCCAGTATGAAAAGGAGGTTGAGCAGAGAGATGGAGTGACAAGGAAAAAAAAAAAAGAAAAGGGTTTTACCCTGTTCATCTCACGACCTTCTCTTCCACCTCACCTCCCATGTCTCAGTCGTTTAGTGGTGACTGTAGACCGGCCACTGAGTGCTAGTGGAGAGAAAAATCGCATTGTGTGCACTGAGGAACGGATGGGAACTTTCAATGAGCTGGAAAATCTATGGCTGCAGTAGGGCGTCTTCAGAAAGCAGACAGCGCCCCTATGTGGACAAATTAATGTCTGCTTAATTTCACATCTAATTTGCTACTATACATGCAATTGTGTAAAAGGTTATATTAGCAGCTGAGCATATTAACTTTGATGGTACGTTGACATCATGATTTAATGTTCACTAATTTCAACCTCAGAAGATAAACAAATACAACGATAGGATCATTAATGTTAAATATTTGAAGATATTCGGTGCTGGGTGAGTGTGTAGTTGTTGACACACCAAATGATATTTAAAATTAATCTTATTCCTAATATTCAAAGCATGGTGTAAAACTCAGTCTCTGAGGTAGTGAAGGCTCAGGTTCGAGGTGTTTTATGTTTTGTGTGTCAGGTGCAATGCACGGCTCTTTCGTCCTTTTGTGTGAAATACTGCAGGCGTCAGCAAGGACAAGCAGACAGTGCTGAGAGGTGTCTTCCAGTATCCAATGTCCTTGTACTCCCTCGAAAGGCAAGGTGCTACAGATAAAACCTGCTCTATTGCAAACCTACATCATTACTGAAGATGTACTGCAACCTCACACCAAGTCTTTCTTCTTTGACAGGTGGCTTTCTTCACAATCTTGCCTAATCCTCTTGGACAAAACGGAACAGCTATTAACCCAGAACAACTGTTCGGTTAAAAAGACTGTAAAGATACATTCTGTCATTTTGGTAAAACCAATCCAGCTCGTAGCCACTGAACTCAATCAGAACCTTAAGAATTAGCAAGACGTCCGAGCACTTTAGAGGGATTTAATGGAAAAAAAATGGAAGGAAGAAAGATAAATCTGTGTATAAAAACAAAACACTTTATTACAATTAGGTTGAAAAAACCCAATGAAAACACAACTACTTTACAAGTACAAATGTTTCTTCATTGATATTTACAGTTTTTTTCTTTGACATCAATAAAAAAAGACATTTATGAGAAAACCAAAAATACTAAAGTACATGTTTACAGTGTATTTGCTGCAATAAAAAAAACAAATGACTAAAGGAACGTGCATTACTCTCCATTCAGTATCTATAGACAACAAGGCTATTAGACATGCAAGGGACTATTTATGAATACAATTATTCTAATGGACAGCTCATTGCAGAATTATCTTTCAGGCTCAGATATCTGTTGAGTTATATTAAATTAATCACTTTGGAGGGAGGACTGTCCCTCTGATCGTGTGATGTATTGTGACGTAGTTAAGGGGGACATGTTTAGCTGTGGTAATCTTCAAGGAACATTCCTCATTTTAACAATCAATGAAGAATAGAAGTAAGAACGTTGATTTAGTAAATCAGAATTAGAGATCCCAGCAGAAACAATGTGCTGACATGTGACCGGGCTGCCAAAACAGTTAATGTTTAAGCGCTGGAATACTTGTGTGTAATGGTGAACACCATTATGTTCAGTTTAAGAGAATGGTATGGGTGAGGTAAAGGTTTGGTGCGTTTCAGAATACCTCTGCCTCTGTTAGCTGCAGTGGGAACCATCACAACATGTCAGTACAATCACCTCTGTACTGCAGGAAAAAACTTGATTCCTGTGCCCCTCCCTAGCTGCTCCCACCGCTGGGTTTGGCAGGAGTTTTGGCTCTTATACCACCCTGGCGAGCTTGACCCTTTGTGGATGGCTGGGGCTGAGTGGGTTGCTGCGCTGGTGACTCGCCAGCGGAGGGTGCTGTTGGCTGCTGGGCAGGGCTGTGGGGTGGAGGCGTCTGGATCTGGGTTGAAGCTGCTGCAGTCATCACCTGCTGCTGGAGGATCTTCTGCTGGACTACCTGGGCTGTTGCTGTCCCAGCTGAAATCATCTGCACTTGAGCAGGAGCCGATGTGGTGGCCTGGGTCAGGGTCACAGTCTGAGGTTGGATTTGAAGGGACACAAAATATCAACATTGCACTTGAATAGACATGAAAAAGATAAATGTGTAAAACATGTGACATAAAGGCAGGTAGTTCTACAGCTGTAAGTCCACAGTGACATTTAATATTAAGGCAGCAGTATAAAGGCTCTGTAAGGAGGTAGAGTCTTTCATGTGACTTGGGGAGAATCTTCATTGTGTTTTTAAATAATCTGCCATACAGATGATAGCATCAGGAGTAAAGCTGTGTTTAAACCCCTACCTGCTGAGGAGATGATACGATTTGTTGAATGTTGGCCACAGTGGGCTGCTGCTGCACTATTTGTGGGAGCTTAGCCACCTGATGGAAGAGAAAACACAAAATCTCTGTTAGGTGTCTGTGAAAGAAATAATTTCTTTTCCTGCTAACTATCTGCAAATATTTGTTTTAGGAAGCTGCCTGCCAGTGATGATGTACCTGGATTTGTTGGGCTCCAGTGGGTTTCTGAGCCTGGGCGATGGATGTGGTGAAGTACTGGGTCTTGATCCCTGGTTGAAGTTGGGTGGTGGCAGCGTAGGTCACCTTCTGTTGCTGAGCAGGCTGGGCTGCCTGTACTGTCATCTGCTGGGTGCCAATCTAAAGCAAATACATTAATAGAGTTATTACAGAAAATCTTTCGACTTCCTACTGGATTCATACGTCTACTGGATTTAGAGATGGTTATCTATCGTAAAAAAAATCTGAGAATATCCATTATTTGTTACTTCAGCTTATGAACAGTTTACCTTCTGCTGTACAGAGGTCTGTCCTTGCTGTGACTGCCCTGCCTTCTGTTGGGCTACAGCAGCGGCCTGAACCGCTGCCGCCTGCTTCTTCATCTGAAGCAGCTGCTGCACCTGCATCTGGGGGAAGGGCGGGGTCAGCACAGGGCCACCTGACAAAAGGGAGAAAGAATTACATGTACAAGCTGTATGACACAGAATGAAATACCCAACATATCGAATGGAATGATTCTAGTTCTGTAATTTGGCTTAAAAGACAAAAGTCAAATGTGTAGCAAAGACAAAAGAACACACCTGTTTTCTGGGCCTGGCCAATAGCCACACTAATGCCTGCAACAGTGACTGGCAGTGTGGTGACGCCAGCAGTTGCCACAGAGACCACAGGAGGCTTTGTAAGGGTCACCTGGGCTGTCTGTCCTGCCTGGGTCTGAATCTGGCCCTGTGTGGGTACTCGAGTCTGTAACAGGAAATAAGACAAGAATTAATACTGCACCAACAGTAGAGGAGAGAAGTGTTGGGAAGTTGGTATTTATGTGTAATGTAACAAATCAGCTCCCGGTCTTACCAGTCTAGCCACCTGCAGGTTGGCCACCGTGGTGCCGGTCAGCACAGCTCCAGGTCTGGGGGCTGCCACTGCAGCCAGCTGGGGATTTGCTTGGGCAGCCTGTGCAGGCTGTACTTGGGTAGCCTGCTGGGCCCCTGCAGCCTGCTGACCCTGGGCTGCTGCTACTGCTGCCGCTACTTGCTGCTGCTGATGCAGTTGCAACTTATGCTTGTGCATCTTCAGCAACTCCTTTAAACACACAACAATTGTATATATATATAACATATAATGACCCCTACTCTGTTTCATTACTAATTCAGTACACATAGAAAATGTCAGCTCTTAACAGAACAGTCACATTTCTAAAGCACAGCCAAGCAGTAAATTACATTTTTCAGGAGGCCCATACTGATGCGTTTTGTGTAGATATTGTGTGAAGACACTGGTGGGTTACCTGGGGTTTGCCTACAGCTTTGATCTGTGGGGAGGCAGCCTGCTGTTGAAGCTGCTGCTGTCGAAGCATTTGCAGATGGGCCGCGGTGAGAGGCTTTCCTTGCTGCAGTTGCATTCCTGCGGCTGGGTGGAGTACAGCACATTGATCAAATCTGATGAGATCAGATGACTCCACAATGATGTCTTATCAAACAAACGCCTGTTCTCAGTTCATTACCTTGGGTGACCTGAGTGACAAGTGGGCGAGTTTGTGACTGGACCGGGCTAAGAGTGGTAGAGACTACTGCAGATGCAGTCGCTGGGGTAACAGCTCGAACACCCTGTCCTGTAGGTAAGGTAACCACTTCGGTGGGGGCAGTGGTTGCTGCAACTGTCCTCTGTTGTGTGTGGACCACCTGGCCTCCAGCACTTGCAGGCTGGACCAACAACAAAAATAACAAACGAAATAAGCCAAGGTCCAACATTTGTAATCCTCCTTCTGTCAAAAGGGGGTAATGGGTTTGTATGCTGTCTAATGGCTGTTAAAGGCTGTTTGAATTGTCATGAATTCCTCCCAGTCTGTAGGTGGCTGAGTTGAGCTACAGCAGCAGTGATAAATGAATGTGACTCACAGACAGGGTGCCTGATATGACTGGAGATGCCAGGCGTTTGTTGGCCTGGAAGGGACTTGGAGGAACTCCAGCGACTGTGTTCACAATCACATTCCCCCCTACAGCGGCTGCAAGAAACAAAGAGACATGAATCAGCTACAGGAATACCAACAGCTCTGTAATGTGAGCCACCTGTGTGTCAACATACCAGCCTGGATGGTTGTGCCCACAGTGGCGTTCTTTATGGCTCCAGTCTGAAAACCATGAATTCTATGTGTAAGAGCTTTTACTGGGGAGAAAGAGGCATGTTTTGGATCTCACTATGGAGGCAGACTTGAGGAAGATGTTTTGATTCTCACCAGAACAGCTGCATTAGGCACAGCAGCAGCTCCGGCCACTGTGGCAGCCTGAGGGACCTGAGCTTGGCCAGCAGCAGGAGTCTGGGCCTGGCCAGGTGCAGCCTGGGCCTGGGGAGCTCCTGCCTGCTGCTGCTGCGCCAACTGTTGAGCTTTCTGCTGCTCTGCAAGAGCCTGCAAAAACACACACAATAAACAAAATCAAAGGACTACCTAATCATGTTTGCACAGATGAAAGAACAAGCTCACTTAGTTACACTAATTGTGCCAGATACTAGTGTTCATTCAGCTGAAGAATTAACTAACAAATTAATTTGAACATTTTATCTAACAGGCAAACTAAGTGCTATTGTTTTCTGTTGAAGTAAAGATCTTCATACTCCTTCGTCACGTTATCATCTACATCACCAAGCTGTTTCAGACAATCACCTTTTTCTCTTTAGCAATCCTTTCCGCACGCTGAGATGCCACCTGAATGGGAGGGAGGGGCTTATCGTAGCTGATCCCACTGTAGGAAGGAAACAGATTATAGGTTTTCCTATTTATCTTTGAGTTTAGATGTCATTGGTACAAACATGTCAAAGTGAAACACACCTTTCTGCCAAGACGGAGGCGTGTTTGGGATTCTTCTGGAATGGATTCATGCCAAGTCTGTAGGAAGTGTAAATTAGATTTACATTCAAAAGGACATGATGCACATAAACCTGATGTCAACATGTAATTAATAGAGTAAGTGCTTGGAAGACAGAGGTTTTATTGGTTTTCATCATTCAAGCTGGGCATATTTTATCTATTAGTTAGAAAAACAGAATTTTACTCATCTTTATTGTTGTTTCGCAAGACTTTTTACACATTGAGAACACACATTACTCGTCACTTAAAGAGCTTTTTTTTATAATGTTTAACATCCAATTTTTGGTGTAAACCCACTGATAAGAGCTTACTCATCGAGTTTGTGACCCCATCTCCTTCATTAGAAGCCCACAATTCTCAGTACTCACAGCGGTTTGATTGGTGGGCTCCTCTTGCTGGCGATAATTTTCATGAGTTCAAAGCGACTGTTGTAGAGCTGAATTTGAGTGGCATTGTCATCCTGTGTGTAGATCTGACAGGTTCTCAGAGGACGGCTATTCTTCGACTGTATGCACACACAAACGCACACACAGGCAAAATAACAAATGGTGAACAAATGTGAGGCCAGGAAAGGGCAAATAATTATTTTTTGAATACAAAGAGCTGGATAAAGTACCTTGTATATGCTCTTGGTTTTCTTCTTGGGGTTTGCCTCGTAGACCAACTGAAAATTGTTAGATGCATTAAGGTAGTGTCCATTATCACAGTTTGACTGTAAATTACAGTAGTGCTGTTTTACCTTGCCCTCTTCTCTGGGAATGATGACGTTCTCATAGCGGTTGCGACACTGTTTGGGCGAGCGATAGATGCGGCTGCAGGAGTTCACCACATCACTCACCAGATCCCAGTTAGGAGTGTGGGCAGGAGATACGATTGTCAGGTTCAAAGGCAACTCCAGCAGCTGCTTCACAGCCTGTCAGGAAAAGGGTAGTGATTTTTGGGTATTGAATATAAACACACTAAAAACAAGTTTCACCGAGTGGAACTCTGAGACTGTGGATCCTCAAGGAAGAAGTTAGTGGAGAGGGTACCTGCAGCAGAGCCCAGTCCTCACTGATGAGCCACTCTGGGTTGTCCTGACCAGCCTCCATGGCAGGTTTAACCAGCGAGGGAAGGGGCTTGGCAAACGGAGCCTGCTGTTTGAGGGAGAAGTTCTTTTTTTGGTCCTTGCCCTCACGACGAACCTTCAACATGCTGGCCTTTTCAAACAGAGAGCGTGGAGGAATGACTGTTTCCCCGTGGCCCTTCTTCTTCTTTCTAGCTGCTACTGGACAAATGAATGAGTTAAAGAAGACACAATGAAAAAACCCAAAAAACATTTGAGCACATTTATGTACAAATGTTCTGAAAAGCTCTTTTAGAAAAGTTGAAGGTTCAGTGTGAACCTGGCGTAATACTGTTATAATGCTATGTAAAGGAGTTAGTCAAGTCACTAATGACAAATCTCCAGTCACCTGACGGGTCCAGCTTCAGTCTCTTGTGCTCTTTGCGGATGTAGATAGGAGGCAGTTTGGACTCTGGCATGGGTGTGGTGTCATACATCAGACACATCACAGAGTCAATGTAAATGTCGTTGTCATCCTGTGGGGGTGTTGGCGGAGTCCAAATCTGTGTTGGAAAACAAAAGAAATTAAGTGAGAGTCTGGTCTCTTGGCAAGCTAATATCAGTTTTTGGAGCATTAAGGATGTAAAACCCCCAAAAGAAGTCGCAACATTTCACATGTCTTACCGGCATGATTTCTGTATGACCGTCCTCCGCATCAAACACATACTCCTGTTGAGATGCAGAGAGAAAGTTCATGTTTGACAGCAATGTTAAAAAATCCACATACTACTGTTTGATAAGCAGAGATCAGAACAACGGCCACCCACCATGTTGTAGGCATCCTCTCTGGTGTAGGTGAACAGCTCGTCATCTCCCTCCATCACCTGCCGCTCCTGCTCCTCCACCTTCAGCTTCTTCAAATGCTGCAGCTCCCAGCCTCGCTTCGAGCACTCCAACCTCTCCTGCGCAAAATAAAGCAAGACTTGAATAACTCAGTCAAATTTATCCACAGTGAAATGTCAACTTAGTAGAGCTGAAATGATTAGTCGCTTGTGATTTGGATTTATATAATAAATCAATTTGATCATATTTTTACTGGTTATATTACAGTTTACGTTACCTTAAGAACTGTTTCATCGTCACTGATGTGAAGGTACTCCAGGTAATGCAGGGCATACCGTTCAATTGGTGTCAGCTGGTCGAGGGATAAGTAAATGTAAATATAAGATCATCATGACAGAACATAGTTTTCATTTGACTGTATTTCTTGAGTTTGTTGCTTTTTTCCACTTCCGACACTTTCCAAGTTAAATATAAAAATAGTAAAGCTACCTGTTCCATGACTGCGTTCAGCTCATCTATCTGAGCAGGCCCTTCTTCAGTCTGGCTCTCTGTCTCACGATCATCCACTGCTGAATCCTTGTCTATTGACTCTACTTCTTCCATCTTCTGCTCTTCTGCTTCTGACAGATCATGCAGGTTTATGCTGTGGAGAGCCTGGATGTAGGGTCTAGCCACTTTAGGAGAGATGTTCTCAGAGGCCGAAGGCTCCTGGTGAAGGACTACATACTCTTCCACCTTCTCCGCCGAGCCTGCTTCCACCTCAAACAAATCCTGGATTGTCCGCTAGGAACACACAATATCATGGTTAGATCCTCTATATCCCAAGTTTGATAAAGGTAATTGAATGGGTCTCATTTATAAGCATGGATGACTTGGACAGAGTAAAGAGAAAGGATTTTTAAGCAATTGTATGGTACAAAGCTACAAGCAATTCATATCACCTGTGTGAGGAAGGCCAGAGTGTAGTCAGTGCCCTGGGCAGCCACCTCTCTGATCAGGTCCTTGGTGCCGTTCTTCAATAGTTTCTCTTCAATGGAGTTACCGCTCTCCAACCTGGACAACAAACAACAAGTGTATAATTCAAACTAGCACAAACCTCCTTGATTGATCACGAAGTAAAAGAAGACATGGGTGTGTTGAGCAGCACACAAATACAGAACACATATTCCAGTATCAATAATATTACCTGTAAATGTGAATATCCTTGGAGCGTCCGATTTTATCGCACCACTCCTGGGTGCAGGCGTCCATGCTGGGGTTTAGGTCTGTGTCATAGAAGATGATGGTGTCTGCATCGAACACAGTCCCAACTGCAGAGCAGCAGCGGTTGGTCAGGATGCTACAGAACACCTGCCTGTTCCTGTTAAAGCTCTTTATATTCTCCTGCAGGGGGACGACACCAAGCACATGAAGAGATGGGGGTGAAGACTGCAGAAGAAGTTGTTCAAAAAACTTTTTTTTAAAGTAAGCTGAACTTTTTTTATTGATCTCCTTTGCTTCTGGTTTTGTAGCACCATCTTATGTCTTGCACACCCTTACCTATGCTGTAATCTACACGTATTTTGCCCTGTCAAGAACATGATCACTGTCCTTATTAGCTTGGCAATAGTGAGCAGAAACTAATTGAGAAAGTTTAAACTTATGATGATGTCTGCCTTTTATGGCCCTGGCAGGAACAGCATCCAGCAGGGAGGGAAAAAAGCAGATAATTTATCCCATTGTTGAGCCAGAACTCTGCACTGACACAGGGAGGTTCTGGTGTTAGACTGGGAAGAAACACAAATGGTATGGATGTCTCTGAAAGAATGCTTACACAACTAAACAACAAATTAAATAATAATGCACTTGTAATGATGATGTGCATATGATGGACAGTGGAATGGGTACACCTAATAATATAATCCAGGTGATGGACTAAACTTAAGTATTGCATTAATAGTTTCCGTGGGTGGTGATGATTTTACCTGTCGTTCGTCTTGAGTGAAGCTTTCATCCACCCGCACATAAGTGAGTTGTCTGTAATCTAGGAAGGCCTCCAGGATGTCTAGCATCTTCACCATCTGAGTGAAGATGAGGACACGGCGGTTCTCCGACCTAAGCTTCTGCAGCAGAATGGCAAGAGCTTCCAGTTTACCTTTTGGAAAGAAAAATATCAAAATGTAACTTATCATTCATGCCGTTGTTCACTGCTCAGTGGCCCTTGTCAGCAACAATAGCCCTTGTCCCATTAGCCCTCCCCCCCTTTGCAAGGGCTATCTACATTCAGGCTGGAGATTCAGTCAGCAGACCGCTATCTCTAACATGAAAAAAGCAATGTGTCGTGTGTAGTGCTCACAGCTTAGCTCTACTGTGGGAACAAAATGAGAGGGGAAATATTTTATTATCGTTTTATTTCATAATTACTGCCGACCTGTGGCTGTTGCTTCTAACGAGTGCGAGGATGCCAGGGGGCTTAGATGCCGCATTACGTAGTAGAAGGTTGTAGGCTGTAAGTGGACTTGGTTGAACAGGGAGACCCTTGGGTTTACTTCTTAATACTGCCACTTCTCCCTCTATTTTACAACCATACCACACACAAAAAATGGTTCTGGGCTAACCTGAGTCCATCTGCATGAGTTGCACATCAGGAAAGTGGAAGAGATGCCTGGAGATTAAGTGATGTATGTCTGCACTGTGGGGAGCAGAGGCCTCCTGTAGCCGACGGTGGAGAGACTTCTGTTCGAGGCTGTAGGGAACCGGGGGATTGGCGGAATACAGGCGAGGAGGCGGGGCTACAGCTGCAGGAACCACACATACCAACCTAGAAAGGGACAATGGCAGATTTTCTATGACTTGGTAACATTTGACATAAAATAATCAATAAAATATAAAATCTGTTAAACAAATGTCATCCTCAGCATGTGGCTTACAATGAATAGATTTATCAGGCATTTTATGATGGTTTCAGACAGCCTGCACAGTAAAGAATGAAGGATGATTGAATTCAGAGCTGAAGTACCTCTTGAAAAGGCTGTTGGCAGCTTCCAGCCGGTCCTCAACAGAAAGCAGCGTAGACTGAAGTGTAGAGGTGGTTGCCACGCAGGTTCTCTGGGCCCTGACACAACTCTCTCTACCCACCCACCTCCAGCCTCCAGCAGTCAGGGAAATATGCCCAGGCTCTGAGCTCAGAGTGCATGCCTGCAGCAGGTCCGACCCATACAACACTCTGCGGCTACAACGTCGCTCATTTGCTTCAAAGAGGCGGCTCAAACGCTGCTTCATCTGCTGAGTCTTTTCCTCTGAAGACTCCTGAAGGTAAAGATTTTACACAATGCCACAACCATTTAAAGTTTTACATTACATAATTTAGTCTACGGGGTTGTACAATGCCTTTATTTACATAAGTGTTAGGCATCATTATATAGGAATTATTTCGAAGGTAAGGTACAAACCTGTTGACCAGCATGAGCCGCACTGGTGAGCTTGGTGGGGGCTGCTGTAGCATTTGTAGCCACACCCAGGGCTTAAAAGCAAATGCATAATATCATTAGAAGGATATTTTCTATCAAGTAGTAATAGCAGAGCTATTGCTAATACCAGCTTTCAACCTTCTGTACAGAAGAGTTGTACTATGAACTGGAACTGGTCGAGTCACCTTGTTGGGCTGTGGGCAGAGCAGGATGAGGTGTACCCGATGAAGCTGAGGCGTTGGAGGTAGGCACAGCTTGTGGCATTGTTTGCATGACCATGGGTCCCTGGGGCCTGATGATCTGCTGCCCTGGAGCTGACACGATCTGCAGAATGTTCCCTAAAACATGACATATAAGCAACAATTATAATAGGTGGCTTCTTACCTCTGTCTACTGAACCAATAGTATGAACCAGCATGAGCGAGGCTTGTGTACGAATGCGTGAACACAAACAAACATCCAATCCGTGACATATTTTTGGTTTGGAAAATCCACAATTCTGGATTAATTCAGCAAACACACATCCCTAATTCTTGCGATATATTGCGATTTGGTTTGTCTGAAACGCACCAAGCAATAAACCTGGTCTAAATTTAATTTCTTTCCGATTTACCCCCCCCTGATGAAAAAGCATCACTGCACTCCAACAGTCAGGCATGGCATAATGGGTTTCTGTAGAACACTTATTAACTGACCAAACAATCACAGATTGCCACTCTCTGTTGAATTTAGCAGACTGCTGGGAGAGCTCTTAACGAAAAAAGAAACGATGTAGGAGGTGATTTCTATATAGAGCGGAGAAGTGGGATCAGATGACAAGTGGTATCTCAAGACACAGCTGTGAACTCAGGTACTTAGAGCTACTCACTTGAGGATGCATGTTAATACCAGTCTGAACAGGACATAGGCCACTCAAATGTGACAGGCAGAAAAAGTGTACATAATTTGATATTAAGAGAAAAACGGCAGGTGTATTTCACTGAAACTGTGAAAGAACAACCCACGAGTGAGGAAGGTTGAAAAGGTGTATTGACATAGTATGACAATGGGATGTACATTACCGAGTGTACCTTGGAGCTGCAGGGGCTGCCCGGTGGTGAGCTGGCGGAGCTGGCTAGGGGACAAAGTGAACTTGTTGCCCTGAAACTGTAGAGTGACAGGAGTCTCAGCCTGGGAGATACGATTCTGATTGCCTATGTTGGCCAGCTGGGCAATCTTCACCACATCTCCACCTTCAATGGAAAGGAAGATAAGAAACTTCGTTAAAACAGCATTTAAAAATCCTTTGACATTAACATAAATATACTCTGCATCAGTTAGTTTAAGGGTGAAAAAGAGACAAGACATGCAGAACCAGGGTGGGTTAATCAGTGGAATGAGCGCAGTTGCCTTCCACAACAAAACCATAGCAGCTCCTATTTTAACAAACCCTAAAGGGGAAAGAAAATTGCTATAAAAGCAGTCCTCAGGTGAGACAGAGAACCTGAAACATAGACATACATCAAATCCTTTTTTTCTTAACTCCCTTTTTAAAAAGGCAACACACTATGCTCACCAGGAAATATATTTGGAGATTTGTGTCAAAATGCCCGATACCCTGTCAATAAAAGCTCTTTGGAGGCCCTTCATTCAGCACTTTTATTTAACTTTTGCTTTTATTAAAAGCCGTGCAAACGTTAGTCTGCTTGTCTTTGAGACAAAGTTGATTTGAGAAACATAAAACTTCTGATTAGCAACACATGTATGAACCTAAATTCAACTCAACTAGTGTGGAAATATCATGATAAATCTTTGTAGCAGTCACCATAAAGGCTCCCATTCAGCTTTAATGTTTCTTAACCTAAGCACTAGGCAAATACAATAGAAAGGCCGAATGAGGCCGAGAATCTTACATGTGTTATGAACTGATCTATGCATACACATTAAAAATTTGGGCATTAAACATACAATGTATTTGTACTGAAAAGGTTTCTCTGTTCACATTTGAGGGAAAAGGGGCTGGACCATTTCAACATGCTTTGCAGTGATGCTCAACACCAGAGTGAAATCAAAACATTAACCCAAAAAAAAAAAATAAACCACCCAAGCTGTGGGATTTCTTCCTGCAGGTGGGCTGATGCAGGAGACTAAAGAATATTAGTAAACTGAGGGGGAAAAACAATAAAGAGGAGGAGGAGGAGGAGAGGACGTAATAAATAAACAGTGACGTGTGGTGAAACAGTTGGGTTGTTCATAGTGTACATGCAGGTTCTGAGAAAGAAGCTGGGAATGTTGAGGCTGTGGAGTTGCTGCTGATATGGCTATAGATCTGATTTTGAAGGAGCTATTTTTGACCACGAGCTGTACTAACAACCACAAGTTGTTGTAATTACTGAAACATGTCATTAAGGATTTGAAAATCTAAAACACCGAGATTGAGACAACCATTGTGCTTTTGTTGAGCATACTGAGATTGTATGTACGCAGCCATTTTTATTGAATAGTGAAGTCTAAACACATATCAGCAGTGCCCCAAGTTAGGGCCACAGTCTGAGCAGCCTAAACTCCTGTGGCAGAGGTGGAGGGAAATCACTTAGAAGAGGGGTGGGGATTGGAGGCCACTTACTAGGCAACCGTGCCTGGGCCTGGGATGTAAGAACCAGCCTCTGGGACAGTAAGCTGGGCTGGATGGCATGGCTGGGGGCTAAAGCTGGCCTGGGGACATGTGCAATGCCAGGCTGGCTAATGGGAGCAATAGACCCAAAAACTGGGCCAGTTAAGGTCTGGCCCAAGGCCACAGGGGTAGTCCCCAACACATGCTGCCCATGGCCACTGCTCCCAGAGGAGGCTACAGACTTGATGCTGTTGCTGCCAGAAGAGGTAGTCTGGGCTCTCTGTGTAGCTGTTCCAACCGCTGTGAAGTACAAGGCAATGGGGTATGGAACTACATGTTAGAGTTAACCCAGTATTTAGAAAAATCCTCAGTATGATCAAATCAGTTCTTCTCTATATTCATTCAGCAGCGGTGGGCCGAGGCAGCAAACAGCATTATGGAGGTTAATGAATAATCAGTGGGAGATTAATCAGTGCTAACAATTCATTGATAGAAAATAGTAGCTGACCATGACAAAGTTGGTGTTACAGGAATTGTACATATTATCGCATTATGGGTGGCATGGCTCATAGCGTTTCAGTCTCCAGAGCCCATGTCAAAGTGTCCTTCCGCAAGAGAATTCCTCCAAATCGCGCCTGATGAGCAGGTTGGCGCTTTGCATGACTGCCTCTGCCATTTGTGTGTGAGAGTGAGTGGGAATGATGTAACAAAGTGATGTCAAGATAGAAAGATGCTACATAACTGCAATCAATTTATCATTGCTAGCACATCAAATTCTATGTTCTATGTGTCCGTCAATTCAGTGATGGCGAAACTGCAATCACCTTTTGCATACAGCTATTGATTATGTTTTCCTTTTCTATATTACCTCTTGTATAACTATCATTTAAATAGGAAGGCAGTTACAGTACAGGGCTTGTAGTACCCAAATGATGTAGCACCAACAAAAGACAAAGACTTAAACATGGGTAGTTGCAAAAGAAACTTTCCATTTAACCATACGCTGATGGCTGTGCTGCCAGTAAGCAACAATGTGGGCTAACCCACCACTGCTGTATGGAGGAATTAATCTATACAAATGAACAGTGAAATCTGGCAGTAAGGATATATGTATTCATCCTCTCCATGATGGATAAGTAGTAGGAACTGTAATATTTATGGCACTGTGCATAAATATGAACACGTTGTTTTTAGAACACTAAAGCCAAATTATTGTTTACACACGAGTGACATGGAGTTCATCTAAATTCATAACAGTGTAATAATCATGCAGCACAGCATTTCATAAGCTAAACATGTATGAGATTATTTATTAAAGGCACCAACAAAAATATGTTGGTTAAGTTGGTGCTCTACTGTTTGATGTTAGATGACACCATCTGGAATCCCTATGCCCTTTGTGGAAATTTTTTTCTTCTCCATTACTGAGTGTTGACTCTGGTACAGACTTACCATGAGAAGCAGCTGTAGAAGTTGCTGTTGTCACGGCAGACTTGCCCCTTGTCTGAGCTGATTGGCTGGTTGTGGAAACAGACGTGCTAGTAGCAGGAGAGCTTGTCGGAGGATGCTGACCTGCGACACCTGTGATGGCAGCCAGGCGACCCTCTGGCTTTGTCCCATATTGCACCGGTTGGAACAATCTAATCAGAAAAACATGAAATAATAATGTTGTGTCAATGTCAGATATCTTTATTGCAATATAAGGTTCATGTGTTAAAGCAAATTTGTGACATGCAAGGGGCAACAACAACATTGGAGATTATATTGCTGACCTCATTGGTTTTATCGCACATGGTTTCGGTCGTGACGGTGGTTCTGGACCAGTGTAGATCTCCTCTATGAGCTGCTGTTTGATCTTTAGTTTGGGAACTGCCTCTTCAGTCTGATACCGAGTCAATCTGTTCTCATTGTTTATCAGGTCAAAGATGGACACGTTTGCAATCTAGGAGGATCATGAGATTGAAGACATCAGCAACAATGCATACTTTTACTATTAATTACATAAAAACAAAACAATTTAACAAACGCAACATTTTTCACATGAGTATATACAACATCAGTGACATACAACTACAAAGTACAACATCGTACCAAATATATAAGTAGTTTAGTATTTACTGTATAATTCAATGACACCAATATTAATATTTGAGGAACACCAAAACACAAATTACTTATTAAAATGTTACTGTTAATAAAGGTTCTGTTTTTGAGCCCTGGTATTCAAGCTGTCTGTCATTTACCTATGTCCGTCTTAAACACATACATTTTTAGATTAGACAGTAGCACAAAACTAGCCAAAAACTTTGCACACAACAGAACTGCATGTAGTGTATACCTTGCTTGGATCATTCTGCAGAGCTCCAAGCACCAGTGATGGGACTCTATATTGTAGAGGAGCAGAGAAGAAGGAGCTGCTCGTCTCCCTGGGTGCAACCAGATCAGGGTGGTTACACACTCGCTGTAACTGCATCAAGACTTGAAGTACGCTGACAAAATGACCAGTCTTCAGCGCCTCCTGAGCTCTAGAGGAACAAATCCAAATAGGAGACACTATGAAACACAACACAGTTTAAACAAAGGGAAGCAAACATAATATTGCAAATACAACTCTAAAAGTTACAGTGTCTAACCTTTTCCGCCCAAAAATATAATTGAGGTTATTGGAAATACAGTGTGCCACAGAGACTATTCATAACTGTAGAATACTACATCATTTAATACTTCACATTCAACTTTATGTGGTTTGTGTTTAAAGTCTGATCTCTGGAGGAAAGCTCACCCTGGTCGAGTAAGGATATCCTCATAAAGGCTCTTCTGTCTGCCGGAGAGGCGGCACTTTAGGATGTGCTCGTACTTCTTAGGCAACTGCTTCTCCACATCCCTTTTGGAGCGCCTCAGAATAAAAGGCTGGATCATCTACAGTTAAGAAGAGGTGGGTTTCATATGTATTGTCGATACAGGCTTAAAAGTTAGGTGATGAAGTAGGATGATAATGATTTTCAATGTAGCAGGTGAATAAGAAGGGGCAACTGCAGGCCTGATACCCACCCTGTGCAGTCGGATGACCAGTTTGTGGCAGTAGTCCAGGTTTTGGTCTGTGCCTGCCTTAACAGGGAAGTCAGAGTAACTTCTGGTGATTCCAGGCATAAGGAAGTGTATCATGGTCCATAGCTCCTTTAGAGTATTCTGTAGAGGAGTGTTGATGAGGAGAATCCTCTGCTCACTGGAAGAAACAGGACATACTTTAGTTACTGAGTCAGCTGAGCTTTAGAAAGAGCATCCAACAGAATATCCAGTTATTCATGAAGAAGATCTATCAGATAATTTTCCCAAAATTACTTGTACATCTGTTCAATTATATCAGTCCCAAAAGATAAATGAGCATGGTCTATAATAAACACATAGTATTTATCCTCACCTTCTAAGAGCAAAGATCATTTCCCAGTGTTTTTCAGACATGTTTTTGATGAGCTGCACCTCATCCAGGACCAGGTGTCTCCACCTTCGCCTCAGAAAATGTCCCTGATCCTTCATCAGCAGTTTGTAAGATGTCACACATACATGAAAGCTGTTGGCTTCTCCCCACCGCTGCAGAACATAGATCATATATGGTATCACATATGGTATCTGGCCATTTTTTTTACTGAAGTTCTGCTAATGTGTGTCGTGGAATATAGCAAAGACTACCGTTCTCTTTAATCTGCGCTCCCTTTTATTGCCCAGGTACAGGAGGATTTTAAGGCCAGGACACCAGCGCTTGAACTCCACCTCCCAACTCAGCAACTTGCAAGTCCTTACGACAATAAGGTGGGGTCCCCAGATCCCTGTGAAAAAAAATGTGTAAAAATCCAAAAAACAAAAATCTAAAATATCCTATTTATGCTATTACTCTAACAGAGGCATACCTTCTTGGCCAGCTAAGTGGGCCATGTAGGCCACAGTCTGTATGGTCTTGCCAAGGCCTGTCTCATCAGCAAGGATACCATTGAGGTGTTTCTTGTACAGGTTTGACAGCCAATCCACACCAATTTGCTGGTATTCACGCAGTGACCCGTGAAGTAGGAAGGGTGCTGGGCTACGGGTCTATTGAAATAAAAGACCAGTTAAAAAAATAATCATAAGCATATTGTTTTCATATGTGTATGCAAATGTGTGTGTGTCTCACTGAGGAATTGGTCCTGAAGGTGCCCTTGGGCAGGATGAGCTCTGTCGCCGCAGCCACTTCAGATATGTCTCTGGCTAGCTTCCCATCAGAGTCACAAGAAGAGGACTTGTCAGGACCGCGATACTGGTCCACACTCAACAGGGAGTCAATCAGCACTGCCTCAGGTGGACTGCTTGCAGGACACTCCATTTCTGGAAAATAATGTACCAACTATTTTAGGGGCAAGTTATTTGTAAACATTAGCTGAATAAACAGTTATAAAAGTGAGCATGACAATTTAATTTTCAGATCACACACCTTCTGTCTCTTCTGCGTCATCCTCCTCGCTATGAGGGCTAGGCTGAGGCCACTCAAAGGCATCAAGGTAGGCGCCAGCATATTGCTTCTTCAAAGCATCCAGAGGCATGTCAGCTGAGATCCGAACAACACACAAATAGTTGAGAAATAAATAAAGAACTTTTAAGGAATATTAGACTACGTAGCTAAAATAAATTATAAAACATTGTTTTGTAATAGGTTTACTGAATTTTTATTTTCTTGAGGACACAAGTTATTGTAAAATAATTATTCAGACTATGAATACCAAATGGGGGCATAGCTGACAGACATCAAATATCACAATTTCTGTCTTTATATTGCAATTGTTTTTATCCTGCCTGTTATGCACAAGCAAACAGAGTTTTGGAATAAACAACATTTTCATTCGTAATCCACCTCTTCAGAAATGTACTGACAGAGAAGTAACGCGAGTTATTACCATCTTTGGCGAGTTCAACCAACTCCGCTTTGTGGTCCGCTTCGCCCTCCATTGCCTCCTGTTCCTCTATCGTGGTCTCTTCATCTGAGAAAAAAATATCCAATTTATTTGCAGGGTGAATGCAACTAAACTATGCTGACTATAAAGACTTTTAATACATCAAGAACTGTTAATAACTAAGTCCACCATGGCAGTTATGATTTAGCCAGAGTTGTTTGCCGGTCTGTTTGTCTTCAGGGCTTAAAGTTATAGTATCCCTATGACCCGTGGTCAGTAAAAAGAATGAACCTGGACACTCATAATTGCCATTCGGAACAGCTATAGGAGCTAAGGCATTTTCTTCGTTCATTAAATGTGGACATCTATATATATCAATGTTATTTAAATGTGTGTAATGTCTCTTGCTGTGCAATAGTGGAGTTCAGTAGGTAATGCCATGCAAAGTGTACCAGCAGTGTAAGAGTCAGGTTGGTATGGCTAACAGAGGCAGAATCTTAACATTTCTAAAGAGGAGAGTGATGCACCTGGCATCCAGACGTGATGGTTTCAGTTTAGGAGTTGTATTTAATAGAAGGGTGGGCCATTGGCCTTGGTGGAGGTCCGCTATCTCTGAGTGCCTTTCTAGTTGCAATATGAACTTTAATATTCTGACACATACCAGCTTCATCAACCAAGGATGGACTGGATTTTCGTTTTCTCGATGAGGTGGGGACCTCCTATAGAAAGAAAAAATATTTATTATTTGCAATATGGGCTTTTGTATTATCATATAATGGTATTGACATGGTGCACCTACCTCTTTATCGGTTTTCTCTCCTGGTAAAGGAGCCGGTACTGTAATATAAACATCGTCGGGTCAAAAAACTGAACATGCAAGTGAATTTTTAAAATAAATTAGCGTGATGTAGCTTTAAACCAAGCCATATGAATACCAAACTAAAAGTCTGTAATATAGTGTATAGTAAATGGGACATACCTTTGGCTGAGGCTTTTTGTAAGTTGAGTGCCTTGAGCCTCTTTTCATAAACTTCAAAATGGAGTTTAACTTCCACAACCTGAAAGATAAAAAACATTTATGAAACGTGACAGGGTTTGATAATTAAAAAGAAATTACTTGTTATAATTAGTAAAAAAAAAATCAACCTGCTCAATGTTAGCCCAGAAGAATTCCACCTCTCGGGCAATAGTGCTGGCAATGTGACGGAGATTCAGTTCCCTTTCTTTCTTTGTACTCTCTTCACTTTTCTTCTTCTCTTGATGGTGGCGGGCACATGTACGAACAAGCTAAAGTGGAGACACATAAGACAGTTGATTTTAACATGAGATGTAGTGACTCCTCTGGTGTGTTAATTTGACACTTCACATTTCTCTCTCTGAATTATTCTATAGCTACTGTACCTTCTTAGCAGCAGCCTCTTTCCATCTCCTTTCCTGGGCAAAGTCGGCTGCCATCCACTGCATCTCCTCCAGGAGGTAATCCCAGTGGGACTTTGGACGTGAGGCTTCCACAAGCTTGGGGAGCCTACTGGCTGACCACTGACCCTCCTTCCTCAGATCAGAGATACGTTGATGCACTTGATTCTCCTTGAGATTGGACACAGCATGTGTCATCAGAACAGAAATCATACAATGTTGATTTCATTTTATATAGCTCAAATTCACCAGCACAGCCTCAAGAGGCTTTGCAACCAGTGATACGTGTTGAAACCAAAGATTATAGACTTTAAATTATTCACACAAAGTTTATTGACACTCAAGTAAAAGTGACTGAATAAAAGAAGACCAAATAAATAATAAACGTAGCCAAGATCACAGGAAAATGTCAATGAACTCGAAAAGAGGTTAAAAAAAAAACTACTTTCTAAATGTTAGATGGCCTGGTACTGAAACCCCGTAATTATTTTGGCCTTGGGGTCTGTTGAAGTGAAAAGCTTCAGAATTAACCGTCTTGCCATCTGTATTACAGAAATTAGGAAGAGAAAAAGTTTCAGGCTACATAAATGTAATCTTGCATTTTCTCTCACAGACATTAAAATTGTGCATTCAAACCGTCACATGGTGAAGTGTAATTGAATCCAATCATGAGGGTTAGGGTTAGGGTTAACCCACTCACCAGTTTGGCTTGCTCAACTTGCTTATCTTGAGAACTCTCCTGCGAAGACTGCATGGTTGCACTTTGGCCAAAGCCACCAGTTTTAACAGCAGAGATACCATTGGTTCCAGTCAGTTTGGACTGGGTGCTTGGGTTTATGTTGGAGCCAAGAGGGCGGAGAGGAATTGTAGAATGTGGGGTTTGAACAGAGTTGTGAGCAGCGAGCGGAGCAGAAGACATGGAGAGTGAGTGGGTCATAATCCTCTGAACTGGTTGATTTGCCTCTGTACCAGGGCGACCAAGAGCCACCGTCTGTGAAGAAGGAAGCAAACTTTAATATGACAGTTTGATGTCACCATTTAAGCACAAATACACAGACAAACTGTTTTTATACTCTTTCGGGTAGACTGACCGCTTGTGCTGTTTGTATCATTGCCTGCGATTGTTGCAGCTGGGGCTGACATTGGAGATGAAGACTTGGCTGCATCTGCTGCTGGAGTTGGGCCTGGAGCTGTGTGTGATGGTTTACTGGGGCAAGGATAGGCCCGCCTGCCTGCACCTTCACTTGGAGCTGACCACCTTGCTGGACTGTACTCTCCACTAACTGAGTCTGCTGAGAAAGTGCCACAGGCAGACCTGCCATAGTGAGAGCACCTTGGGGCAACCTGCAAGGCAGCTGGGGGGGTGGGGTATGCAGACTGGCTGCATTCTGCACAGGAGGTCCTTTGGATGGGTCGTATTGTTGCTGGTTCTGCTTCTGTCCTGCAATCTGGATCGCTTGGGGAGTAGGCGGCATCCCGCCTGTACAAATAATAACGAAATTATAGGATAAACAAACAGATGTTAATAAGAGCAACACAATGAGAGGCTGTCAATTTGGTCTTTTTTGCTCGTCAATAATGTACTATACATGTCTTTTTTGCTGTTGCGAAAATATACATTTGTATTGGCTATAAGGTTTGGTAGCTCTCCCTTTATATATATTTGAAAGAACCCCTGCAAGGTACAGCTTTTGAAGTGAGTGAGTAGATGATAAAATAACAAAATTTTTAATTGAATGAGCTTCAGATATTAGAGCTCATCAACTGTAGTCTACTACTACTCGATGATCAGAGCCAAAACTAATGAAACTAATGCGGTAAAAATGATTACAGAAGAAATTAAATTAATGTGGTCATCTACATGTCTCTCAAATAAAACACTACTTTGATTAATGCAAAATCAAAACATTGCATTTCAAATGTTGAGAGAATGTGGTTAAAAACATCAAAAGTTATACATGCAAGAAGAGGTTTTAGAGAGTAAAAATTTAAATGTTTCAAAGGAAAATGAAAAAAACATCTTAAAAAAAGAAGAGACTGGGAGAAGAAAGGATAAATAAAAATACAGAGCGGACACACACAAAAACACCATGTTTGGCATGCATGAAGCTATATCATTGTAGCGGTAACAAAGGCATATGAATGCCTCACATAGCAGCAAAGCACAGAGGTGAGCAAAAGGACACACATGGGGTCTTGCAGACAGCAGGCCTGAGCGGAGCTGTGCACACTAAAGCAGCGCCTGCCTTACCTCCCTGAACGTCACACCACCTTGCCTAGACGCCATCAACACCTGGCCCTGACACACCAACACCATCATAATCGCAAAACTTGTGCGATGAACACAACTCCTCCAAATGATTCCCCTCCTTAGACTGAGGGAAATAAGCCAAGTCAGAACAAAATGCCATAAAATAACATGAAGGGAAATCAACTAAATGTGAGTATGAGATACATAAGGAGACTCTTGAAGATGTAACGTATGCATTAAGGATTGATGATTCTGAATCCCTGTTGATGATGCAAGGACGGAAAACTGGAGGGATTGACTTGTGAAGAAATGCAATGAGAAACCAAAAGGAAGCATGACACGTGGATTCGTAAAATGGGAAAACAAGATAAACCACTTCAAAAGTGATTTATTCCCACAGAGCTCCCACTCTTTGTGATCCATTTGGATGAATTAGATGAAAATCCATTAGCCCGACAAGGCTGAATGTTAGGAACAAACTTCAGAAAAGAAGAGATGGATAACGACGGATGATCAATAGTAAAAACAAAAAAAAGGAAAATCATAGGACATGGCATCTTCCCATTGAATGGCTACTCTTCTTCAGACTTGGTTAGTCTTCTTCCCCCTTTATCCTGATAGAGAGAGCTGGTGCTTGGAGAGCTAAGCCTGAACTTCATGTGGACTGCTGAGAAATCCAGCAGATGGATGAAGATCTGATCGTTGATGCTGCTTGGCGATTATTTGTAGAAGATGAATGATGGCTTTTAAATCTCCAAAGTATGAGGAAGAGGACGCGTCCAGCAGCATCGCACAGAACACATTGGGCCTGGTAGTAGCACTCCTACCTTGCGCAGTCGGCATAAGCTGCTGGAGTGGAACGCCAGGTGATCCTAAAGGAGGTACGCCAGGATGCTGGAAAATCAGCCCATGGCGACCAACGTCAATCCGGGATCTCTTAGCCTGATCTGGGATTTAAAACACACAATACCCTCATAACGCAAAAAAAGTACTCGGCACAGAGCAATGACCTTCTGACGACCTTTCAGGTCACCTCTCCTTCCTTGGGTTAAGGCTTCAACACAGAGCGCTAGTAGAGGATGCCAAATGTCTAAAAGCAGAAGCAATTAGAGGGAAAGAAAAAAAACAAACAAAAAACAAAGCAAACGGGGAGGAAACAAAGCAACAGAAGAGACACAGGAGTCTCCGATCCTTGCCCTACCTGCTTGCACCATGGCCGGTTGCCTCTTAAAGGCATCCATGTCCCCAGGATTTGCAATGGAGCCAGCAGCAGCCCCTTGGTGTCCCTGCAGAAAAAGACCCTCAAGGAATTAGTGAGAAATTTCCACTTTTCAAAGAATGTAAGAAATAACTATAGAACTATTTTTGTAACAACTGATTAAGACAGGGTTTGCCTACATTACCTGAAACTGCTGCTGAGTAGAGAAAGCTGCAGAAACATTTGCAGGAAGCTGTGTTGCTATGGCAACTGGTGTCACCGCTTGGCCATCCTTTCCAGTGACAACCTTTACCTGTGAACGACAGATATGATAAATGTATTATTTGGATGAAATGAATGAACAGTAATTCTCTAATTTTGAAATTCCTACTTCAAACCACACTAAGAGGCAGCCAATGAAATACCTCATCGTTAATGACCTCAGACTGTTCTTCTTCTTCCTCTTCATCTTCTAGGTCCAAGTCATTTTGTCTTAAGTAGGTATACAAGGGAACACAGGGTTTCTTCTTAAAAGCTAGGTAGTCCATCATGTTCCCTTGGAGATGCTGGAGAAAGAATAGCTCGATCAGGTATTCTTTAAATACCTCCTTTAGGCTTTCCATCTTCTTGGTATGGTGCTCCAAGCACTGTTTTCTTAGCTGGGCAATTTCTGGAGTCGAAGGAGCAATCTCCTCCAGTTTTTTGGGAACCTGTTTTTTCATAGTGCACACTGCCATTGGAGTTGGCGAAAGAAGATTATTAGAGGTCCCCTGGGTTGGACTAGTTAAGGATGGGCTGGAGGGCGGAATGGAGGAGGGTATACTAAAAGATGCTGTGGTTGCTGTTCCTACTCCAGCAACCATACCCTGGGTTGTCTTCTCAAATATCATAGGGCGTGCCAGCTGTCCTTGAATGATGCTGCTGATCTGTGGAGGTAGATTGGAAGTGGTGATGTGACCAGGACTGCCCAGAGTGGGGAGAGCAGCACCAGTTGCCACAGGACTTTGTGGTCCAAGGTGGTGAATGGTGCCTCCAGTCTGTGAGTGAGGCTGAGAGAGCCGGCGTTCTCTAACCGAGCCTGGTGCTCCTGGAGAGGCCAGCTGTACCTGGCCAGGTGTGGCTTGGGCAATCTGAGCCAGCCCTGTCCCGTCCTGGTACACAAAATGGCCACTTCCCGATGGACTGCCTAAACTTATTTGTCGAACTAACATACCAGCGTCAACAAATCGCGTTGGACTTTGTGCACAGACACCCAATGTTGTTGCAGGGGCTCCTGGCCTTGTCACACCTTGGAGTGGAACTGGACTATGCTGGGTTGGACTTTGGGGCTGCATCGGTTGGGGTACAGGTGAAGTAACCTGGATATAAGAAGATGGAGCATGCTCAAACCTCCACTGAGATGTAGTATGCTGGAAGCCAGGGGATGCTGGATTCTGGAGGGGGACTGGGGTTAGGGTTATTTGCTGGTTACCAGTCACCATCTGCCCAACATTTTGCAAAGTGATGTTCATGTTCTGGCCAGTAACTGGGCTGCGGCTCATTATTATTTGATAATTTGGTGACTGGGGAGCTGAAGGGCTGGCAGCAGAGGAAAATGTGGTTATTGGTGATTGAGGGTGGTTAATTGTAGGTTGTTGCTGCGTCGCTGTGGGCTGCTGCTGCTCTTCTGCTTCAGACCCACTGACAGACTTTGACCTCTGGAGTTGTCGTTGCATGTTCTGTGATCCACTTCCATGGTGCATTGCGTGACACTGTTATTATGTCTTGTTACAATAATCTGTAAAAAGGAGAAAACAGATTGGGGCAATTCAACAAAACAATTTCAGTTTAACTCCAATTTGTGACCCCAAACATTGATCACAAGATTTTGTCTTGTACTAGATCCTCCAAGTTCTGCATACACGAATAACAATTGTTATTGTCGGATGTGTTGCAAATCAGTGACTTGCGATGCTTTTTGCCAATACTGATTTGTTTTCATAGACTTTACGACAATGTCAAGAAATGCATTGCTTTTACATGTCTATAAGTTTGAAACAAACATCAATGTCTGGTTATTGTTATCTATAAACTTTTTTGGTTGATTTAATGAAAAACTATACAAGATTGTATATAGATATCTTAATATAACACTACATATATCACAAATGTATATATAATGTATATGTATATAGATCTAAGTGCAATAATTTATCTTACAGGTGTAAATAAAAGTGCAATATGTGTACAGTGTTTTACTTTTCTATACTTTTTTATATTTAAATTTCTTATTTAAATGAAAATGCCATTGGAGAACAGATGCAACGAAATTTCGTTCATATGTGCACTTTGTGTATGTTGTGAATGACAATAAAGTTTTTGAAACTGAACTGAGAGAGAAGGCTCCCCATATGCATCAATGTAAATGCTGGTTAGTAAACTTCATTCTTGACAGCTGGCACATCCCACATATCAAAATGTAAATGATGATAAAAGACAGTGTTACACAAAATACACATTGTATTATACATAGAGGCTTCATCAAGAATGATACACCTCTAACACATTGTTTTCCTTTCTTTCTGTATTGTTTTTGTGATAGTTTCCAGTGCCTGCAAACCTTTTTTGAGTACCCTGAAAACTCTATCAATAGTGTATATTATTTTAATTATCATTTATTCACGTATAGCCATAACTCGTTTATGTTTATTATAAGGGGACGACTGACAAAAGCGATAACCGTCAATGCTTTGATAAATAAAGACCTGTAATGGAAATAATCGGGATGTGAATAATCTGAAGCAAACAATTATTTCAATCATAAGCGATACACTAATATTTAGATGGTGACATGTAAGTTAACGTAATTACTAGCTTAAAGTTACTGTTATCTGTATATCATTTTACAATAAATAACAGCATTGAGGGATGCTATACCGTAACGTTAATAATCGCGTTACTTTACATTTGCCAGTATAATGGCCAATATGCAGCAATATTTTCTCGGTACCGGGTATAAATTTCCATTGTTTGTTGTGGAGTTAACGTAGCTCCTAACGTTACTTCCAGTATCGCACAGGGGCGTAACATCAGCTAACGCAAACTAGCCATTAGAACTACAATTAGTCAGTTAACTTAAAACACTTAACCGTCAGAATAACTAGGTATGGACCAAGGGTGGGATGAAAACATACTCAAAGTACACTGAAAATATTTAGTGTAGCATCTGTAAATGTCTGTTATCCAAAACATTATAATGATATTTGCTACGGGCGCATGCTAGCAAATGCTAATAGAGTTAGCTTGTTATTGCTAACAGGCCAGCTCCAAAAGAATAAATATATTTAGTCACCTCAGTGGTGTTACTTACAGCGTATGGGGCTTCTGTTGTCGTTTAATAAATCCTAAGTCATATTTACAATAAGAGACTTGCTGAAACAAATGTTATTCAGCGAAAAAAATAACATCTCGATACTGCTAGCGGATATTTAATGTTTGGAGCTAATTTCATTCAGCAACATGGCGACCGCGGCAACCTTTTGCGTGACCCGGATGTCCTCACGTCTTCAGGAAGTCGTGAAATCAGTAATTGATGACGTTTTTTTCAAGTCAAATCAGGAAAGAGTAGCATTAAATAACACGGGGGAATACATGATTAGAGGATATGTATAAGACAATTAATAGGAAATCACAATATAAGTAATGTGAGAAAAATGAAACATGCGAATCATGTGAATAGCTATAGAATGAGGGGGAGGGGTCTTATATCAAAACTGGTGTTTGGTCTTAAACAGTGATCAGGTCACCAACCAGGTGACCAACAGTCACCAATTCCTTATCCGGGATTATCACATACACATTAAATACAGTACTCAAGGATAAAACCCAATCCCCTAGTGAAAAGTGGTTATACTGTAGTAGGTATTCTGACGAATGCTATGGAAACCTACATCTTCGCTGCTCCATTATCAGAATCAGAATCAGAATCAGAATCAGAATCAGAATCAGAATCAGAATCAGAATCAGAATCAGAAACCAAACCAAAAATTACAACAAGTAATAAGTCAAATGAATAAGTAAGTAAGTACGCTTTGTTTGGAAGATTGGATCAG
>CAAKHC010001788.1:3003-15665 GCA_901007825.1 Macroramphosus scolopax | reverse complement strand
ACCAGCACCTTCGGCTGTCATGTATCTCATCACTCCCTGCGTCTGCTTCCCTGCAGTGTTCTCCCCAAAGGCCTTTAATTCATACGTCCATAAGGACAGACAACACTGCACTATAACTCAGCAGCATATGTTGGAACGGGGACAAGGCTCCGCTGCTGGATGCTGACGCAGCAGTTATCGACTGGCCTCCCAGCAGAAGGAGCAGCACCTGAAGCCCAGAGCAGCTCCAGGCAGATAGGAAGTGGAAGCCAGAGTTCTGCTCAAGGAGAGAGATGTCCTATCAGGAGGATGAGCACAGAAACACAAGGCTAACTGCCATGAAGGACACATGCAGCAAAGGACCAACAGAAGATGGTTGGAACTCACCATCAGGAGTTCTTTCTGGAAGGACTTCCGCTCTTTGCTGTCTGCGTTGTTGCAGTCCTCCTTCAGCTTCTCAAGCACCGATGCGACCCTCTCCGGTTCGCTATCAAGCTCTGCGCGGCAGAAGTGCGTCAAGGGCAGGTTCATATATCCGAGGGCGTCGGCGAATGCTCGCCAGCTGCCGATGTTCTCCATCAGGATAGTTCTTACGGAGGCGTAGATGTAAGTGAGGAACTTGCAGGGCTTCAGTACCTGCTCCAGTAACACGGACGTGGTGAGTTCCGGCCCGCTGAAGTAAATGGGCTTCACTTTGCCAACTACTAGCACATTCTTTGTATGGACAAGTCCCATTTTGCCCAGATAATACCCGATGTACCATTCCTTTGTCCACAACTGGCCCTTCAGTTTGATCTTCTCTTCACTCAACAGAGCTACAAAGTCTCCTTTCCTATACTCCAGCAAGTAGTGGTTCTTTGTTTGTCGGATGACAGTTTTGATTAGTTTTCCAAACTTCAGGTTATTTATTCTCCTGTCCTGAAAAACTGGATATTTGGTGGCAACGGCAAGAGGAGACAAGACGATCTTTCCCACTTCCTTCTTCTTGAGGAAGCGTCGCTGCATTGAAGTCTTTGGGCCTGTTTTGGGTGGTGGTGTTGGTGTCTGGACACAGAACTGGGCCAGTATAACATCCTGGTCGTCTTTAATCTGCATTCTTAAGGTAAAATCGGAGACATCTTCAGTGTTGCGTGAGGCGATGACATAGACGAGTCTACTTACTTTTCCCAGTTTGATCTGAAAGCCCCGGACCACCCTGGCCTGCTCACTAGCCTTTACTTCGTAGTTAGCCATGTTGGAGTAAACCCCGATGTAGAGGTCTTTGGGTCTGGACAAGACGAACTGGTGTTTGCCCCAAAGCTGCAGCGCTACAGGTGGTGCAGACTGCACCTGCTTACCCACCTCGCTCACCAATAGCGACTTTGGGGCACAGTCATGACCAAACATGGCCACGACTGTCTTGAAGGAGGGATGGATATGTTTTGGACCATAAACTCCGAGGGTGATCTTTTTGACCACATGCTCCCAAACTGTGGAGTCTGGAGACAAAGACTGAGACTGAGCCACAACACACACATACATGCAGGGTTCCAGGTTGTCCAGGGACACCTGGACGGTGTCCCCGTACATGTAGGCCTGAGTGATCGGGGAATAAGGTCCCTCTTTACAGTCACTCCTGACACACAAGATTTCAGTTGTCTGCCTGCTCTCCATCTTCACCACCACAGACACTTTCATCTCCAGGGTGATGGTGGTTTTGGTTTCCATGTTGCTGAGTTTGATCTCCACCACGGGGCTGGAGGTGGTACAGCGGTCATTGTTCAGCTCAAGCGGTGGGTCGAGCAAAGCTTTGATTGAGATCTGCTGGGTGTCCCCTGCAGCTACGTGGCCCTCGGGAATGTGGATGCTGATGTTTGTGTCTGGAAGTTGGACTGCCCCCCCTGAGCTGTCCAGCCTACAGACAATGTTGGTCTCCACTGGCTGCGTTTGACCCCAACCTGGGTTCTGACCCAGTGAGTCCAAGTCATGGCAGGACCTGGCAAGCTTGCGATGGGTCAGCCACGCCGTGCGGAAATCCTCCCTGCTCTGGAACTGCTCTGGCGCCGGAGCTTTAAGACCGCCAAAGAAACCAGTGGATACCTGGGGCGCGTCGCACTGAGCCTGCAGGATGGACATGTCCGAAAGACTGTAGGACCGCTTGCTTCTAAAAAACGGGTTGTCCCTGCGCAGTGTTTGCCCCATGCCCACAGTCGGACTGAGAAGGTTGAAAATGCCGCTGCCAAAACCTTTGATGTCGGCAGAGCTGCTGGTGGAGTTGGGCGCTGATGGAGGGAGCGTGTCAAACAGAAGGAGATCAACCGATTTCTCATTACTGTTCTGATCAAGTGAACTCTGAGGACCCCCGTTGGTGAAAGGATTTGTCGAGGTATGGGTTGCTGTAAAAGGATTTCCATTTTGTAAGTAGGTTGGTTTGAGGATGACCCCTGCCCACTCCCCCAGGAGGTCCATCTCTTTGGCTGCCTCCTCGTTACTGTCTCCCACCGTGTCGATCATCCCGCTGTCGCTGAAGGACGAGTCTCTGTAATTTATGGGCTCCACATACGCTGCCGGGATGTAGCCCATCTCTGTGTTGTTGTGGGCGTACCACCACTCGCCTCCCGACGAGTCCAGAACGTAGAGGCGGTCGCCTTTACAGAACTTTAAGGTGGTGAAGCTGGACGGGCAGTAGTCCTTAATGGCAACAACTTCTCTGGCAGCACCGAAGGAGGCAGTAGCATCCAGCCGTAAGGCACTGGGAGAAGGCACTGGGAACACAAAACAATGTCACACGTGGATGATACGGCCTTGATATAAATTATATTTGAGGACATTTTCTTCACATAAAAAAGCTTTAGTTTGTTTTTCAGTTTTTAAGCGGCTGACCTTTGACATCGTTGAGTCTGGCTTCCGACACCCCGTCACTGAGATCGATGAGCGTGCCCTCGGACTTGCAGCGAGGCAGTGAAATGTTGTTACTGGCGGTTGCTCTGATCCGATGTGCGGCCATGTTTGGACCCACCAACTTCAGGCTACTCTTCTCTTCAGGCGTTTCTTTGGGATGTCAACAGCCTCCCATTATCTCTGAAAACCAGTTAATGACACAAATCATTTACATTAGGATCACAAAGAACACACACAACCTCTGCCTCACCACTGGAATCTGTTCAGGCTGCTTTCTAATTGTCACCCAAAACTGCCTTCTTCCATTCACAAACATGGCAGGTCTCCGTCCATCGCTGCTGCTGAAACCTTCATCCAGACATTCATCACTCTCAGTATCAACTACTGGAGGAGTGTTCTTCACACCTCATCATCCAAAGTCCTAAATAAACTCTCGTATATCCAACAAGTTTCGGCTCCCGTGAGCACGTCGCCCTCCAGACGCTTCACTGTTTTCCTGTTTCACATCGGATCAAATCATTGGTGATTTATCCTGCAGATGTTGATTTGTGCTCTAAACTCACAGACCTGTAACTCACTTTTAATCTGGGATGTTTCTCAGTTTGCTGCAGGAGATACAAACACAAACTGAAGGGAGGTGAAGCAGAGCAGGATTCTCCTAAATACAGACGTCTGATCAACATTCAGGGCACCAGTTGATGTATTTGTCCTCATTAAGCCTCACTGACTCAATGACACTGAGCATCAGTAACACACTCGTAAATAGTTTCCACACAGTTTACAAGCCTGCAGTTCATTTCATCACATGAAACATCTTCAGATGTCAGCAGACGTCCTGCGGTCACAACAACTGTGTGAACTTCAGTGGTGAAACAGACGGAAACTGTAAAGTTGTACAAACATACTCGTCATTCTTCTTCCTGTAGAGTCTCGTCTGAAACAGACAACAGTCAGTCAAACATGTAATGAGAAACAAGGTCCTGAGAGAGATGGGATTGAATCATTCCATGTCGTACGCATCACAAACTAAACTCAGACATCTTAAACCCTGACCCTTAAATGCCGACGACACGCCGACGACACGCTGACGACACGCCGACGACACGCTGACGACACGCTGACGACACGCCGACGACACGCCGACGACACGCTGATGACACCCTGACAACTCCCTGATGACACGCTGGCAACTCGCCGATGACTCGCCGACAACTTGCCGACAACTCACTGACGACATGCAGATGGCTTGCTAACGACGCGCTAACGACGCGCTAACGAAGCGCTGACGACATGCTGACGACTCGCCGGGGACTCGCAGGTGGATCTGGTTGTGTGGTGGCGTCGCCCAGCTGCAGTGAAATGTAGAATGATGGATGTGGGTCAGTGGAAGAGTTGAAGAGGCACAAAGCTTTTTACTTGAATCCATAATTCATAGCAGAATGTTTGGAGACGAGGAGGATGATGATAGTTTGTACTGACACGTGGCTGAGGAAGGAGATTCTCAACGACCGGCCACAGCGGCTCCGAGCTAACACAACCTTTGATTTTCATATTAAACACTACGCTTTAAATTATAGGACGCCTGAATCCACCAGCTTCAGTTAACACTGCAGAGGTTCAATATTCTGATGTTCATGATGAACATTCCCTGAATCGTCTGTGTGCTTTGATACAAAATGAAACAATACAGGTGATCCTTTAACATTTCATTTATTTAGATTTACTTCCTCCAGAACTTTAACACTCACTTCCTTTTTCAGAACTACTTCAGGCCTGTGAATTGATTATTTAAATAATGTTCCCGCTCTCATTCGTCTTCAGTATCAGTCTGTTAATCAGCCGGTTCTACGTCACCTCTCTGAGGTCAGAGGTGAAGTGTGGGTGGTCTGCAGCAGCAGCAGCATCTATCTAAACCTCGGCCGGACCACCCGGCACCGTCAACAATGAGGGCTGGGACCTGCTGGCATGTAAACCTGAGAAGGCAGCACATCAAGAAGACTCTGTCATGCAAATGGCCACATGTTGTCTGACATTACGGCGCCCGGAGGGGCCGTGATGAGGCTGAGGAAGCTGCCCTGCTAACGGTCTGTTGGACACCTCCAACAACACTGTTAGCTCTGACTGGGACCAACCACGGACTGACCGTCTGCTCCTCCACCGGGGAACCAGAGGAGGAGAACAACCACAGGGGAGCTCCTGCTGTCCACATGGAAACTGTTTAATATCAACTGAAATATAAAACTAACATTTGGTTTGTTGCAAGTGTTCATTCTTAATATCAGTAATTTATCATAACGTAACAATTTAAGCCGCCGCCCCTTTTTGGGGAACGTGACTCGCCCTCGTTATAACTTCTATCAGACTCGATGTGAGTGGTCTCGTTTGCAGGACAACTTATTTTTTTAATCTGACTTTAAACCAACACGTTAATACATCCTGACAGTTGCAGGAATAAATCAGCCACACAGGACGTTTCCCCGGCTGCAGGACGTCCGACAGACCGGCCGTACGTCATCTGTTGTCCGTGCTACTGTCGGTGCGGTTGAATGTGTACGGCCACAGGCGGTCGGCTCGGCCGTCCTTCAGACCGGGACTCAGGATAAAACTATAATCATGTTTGCTCCTCTCTCATTTCCTGTTTGGGTCGGCAGTCGGTCAGCGGGCCGCAGGAGTCGCAGCACATCGACCCAGTCGAGGACCACTGACACACTTTCACCCACTGTAGCCAAAACATGAAGGAAACATTACAGTGAAGCTAGAAATAACTTGATGGATGTGTCAGTGAACGACTGGAGGTGTCGTCACATCTGTTACTTTCCTCTTCCGTTCTGTTCAACCGATCTGACCAGTGATCAGCTGACAGGCAGACGACAGCGATAACAGAAGCCTTCAGTTTCTGACATGTTACCAGATATCATTGCAACTATTATAGAAACAAAAAGACAAATATATCTACCTCATGGTGGCGCTAGAGGGGAATTACTTAGAAATGAATGTAATTCAGAGTGATTCACCATCTGCTCACTGATGGATGTTAATACAACATTGTTTCCTTTTCAAATTAGGCTCTGAACCGTCAGCTAGTTTCAAACCTCCTCACGCTGTGTTTTGAAGATAACCAACAAAGTGTTTTGTGACTACAAAGACAAACCGACCTCCTCCTCCTCCTCCTCCTCCTCCTCCTCCTCACACATCCCGTCCAGTTTATGCTGCTGCGGTATAATCTGACTGTGGATACACAAAAAGACTGCAGAGCATTAATGAGGTTATAAAGCTGGTCGCTGTGCAAGGTCAAAGACACAACAACCCGCAGCAATAAAAGCCCGCTGGTGACCAAACGACCGGCTCCACACCGGCCTCGGCGTCGGCCGGGACGCCGCTGTGAACTGAAGCACGACCGCTCCGGAGCAGGAAATGGCTGAGGAGGAAATGCCTTTGTGATGAGACTCGGCCAAATCGCTGCCGAGTCTCCCTGCCAGCCTCAGTTCCTTCAAAGCACCGCCTTCCACACATTGTTCTCCACGGCTCAATCGCAGTCAAGAAGAATGCTGAAGGTTCAACAACAATCGACGTGAAGTGAACAAATTTATAGAATGAACTGCATTTAAAACGGCACCATTCAGAGATATCAGGACAGTCAGACCTTCTCTGGTTTATATCAAGTTACATGTTGGACATAAACCACAAGACTGCATCAAAGTACCTGTATTACTGCAGAAACAACACATGTATCAGTCTAATACAGGGAGCAGTGGGGTCTGTCAATCAAACACAGACAGGCAAGAATCATATCTTACAATCATCAATGTAGAGAATGCAAACATCCCATTGGTGACAGAATCAACCTGATGTTAAACTGCAGCAACAGTTTGTTTCTGCCTCTAGAACTAAAATCAACAGAGAACTCCTGTTTTCTAACCACATATAGAGTGAACAGAAGCTAGCTGATCCCAGGCCAGCAGGACAGTCACGCAGGCGTCTGCTGCAGCTCCCATCAGAGAGGGGTTAGCGGCTGGAGGCCGTTAGCTGAACCAGCTGCCAGACCTCGAATCAGCTTGTGAATTTATCAGATAATGAGAGAAACCCAGATGTGGAGTTCTCAGGCTGCAGCCAAGCGACATGTAAGAACACAAACCGACTGATACCGAGTCGACACTGGTGAGGCCTCGAATGTTTGGGAGCCGCTCCAGTGTCTCATGAAACATCCTCAGCACAGAAATAAAGGGAATATACAAGTTATTGTAATAACTTGTAGCAACCCTCCCTACTCCACCGGTGAACCTCACCTCTGCTGTCCTCCTCCGGTTGAACTGCAGTGGTCTAACAATCAGTGTTTTCTATCTTCACTAGTTTTATTTGAGGTGAAATTATGTCATTTTGTTCAACCAGGCAGTGAAGAATTGGATGAGTCAGTTAGTTGGAGGTCTGGAGGAGATCCTGAAGGTTTCCAGTCTCCTCCCAGAAGCCAGCGATGACTTACGTACATATTTACACGTTTATACGAGATATTCCACAAGTGCAGACCAGTTGTACCAGTTGAGGAACAACTGTTTACTCCTTCTTCTGTATGATCGCAGCTGCAGACATTATTCCTTAAACACACAAGGTGGAATGTGTTCAGGGATCAAGCCGGGAGGAATGTGAGGAATGCCAGGCTCCAAATGAAATCATGCATTATTCAAGTGAAGGAGACGAGAAAAGACGAGAACGGAGTCGCTCTCCTGGCGACAAAGAAGAGGTCAGAGATCGCGTCACGCTGTCATCGGAGGCTTTTGTCAGGGAATTCATTGGGCTGTTTTCCTTGTTGCCACTCTGTCACCGACCAGAAAACAACAATGGCTTCACACACACATCCCTGTTCTCCACACACACACACACCGTCCGTAACAAGCAGGGAGGTGCGAGTCTTTCTTACACAGCAGATAACCAAACAACAGTCATTGTTTCCTGTTTGTATTCGTCAACCAATCACAGCAGGATGTGATCCAACCATACGGCAGCATGTCACCGGTCAGCAGGAACAACTTTCTTCTTCTAATTAATCTACAGCAGGATGGAGTCTCCCACCTGAGGACGTGGCTCCGCCCACTTCCTGACCAATACAACCCCCGAGCGAGCAGGTAGGTCCCAACTTAGATTTGTGTTGAGCGCTGGAGGAAAAGTTCCTTTGAGTTGTTGCACCATGAAGGCGTTTCACTGTCAGGTAAATTATCTTTACCAAGTACTGGATCATAAAGTCAGACCTGGTCCGGTTCATCCTCGGGGGTCCATATTGGGTCAAAGTAACTACACACAATTTATAGTGATTAATTAGTAATATTATTACGCATGCACACAGATATATAAACGTACAGTCATTATCAGCTGATTACGTGTAAGATGAGATACGTTGTGGCCAAACAACGTTCAGACTGTACATGTTGGACTGTGACTGGTCCTCTGTGGCATGCTGTAATCAGCTGGTACTGGCCTTCAGCGACACCCGGAGACGCACGTTCACCCCTCGAGGAGGAGGAGGAGGACGACGCTTATCTTTAGTCACATGTACTCGTTCAAACAATGGGGTCCATTCAAGTCCTGCTGTAACTCAAGATCAGCTGTTCCTCGACCGTGAAGCGGCTCAGAGAGCCATCAAACATACAGAAACTGCTTCCAGAAATCAGATTCAACTCTAATTCTTTCTCACAATCCGTCATGTTAACGCCGCTCATCGGATCGTGATTGCCGTCCAAAGTGTCGCTATATTTGTCGGGTTTGTGATTCGGGATGTCTGCCTGTGAGAGGGGAGGTTGATCTGGCCCGAGGAGGAGACGCGGCTGCCGCATCAATCTACCAAATTAAAAACTCCAGAGTGAACATGATGTGAATGAACAAGGAGAAGACAGAGAACCTCTGCTCCTCCGTTCAGCAGGTTACAGACAGACTCCGTCCATGATAACGACCGGCTGTCACCGACCACACACTGATCCGCCACGGCTGATGTACTGCAAGACAACGTGTGATCAAATTGAAACTATCCACTGTGATCGTGTCTTCAAACGTCCAGAGAACGTCTCTGCTTCTCAGCTGATTTGACTGGCCAACGATAGCCTGGATGTCAGAGGGGATTCCCCTCCAATCAACCGATCACCGATGATGACACCCTGACAGGGTCTTTCATGCCGTTTAGCCACACAAACATGCTGACTCGCCCCGCCAGCCCTTCGTGGCTGTGATTTGCATTTCCATTACAACAGGTAATGGAAATGCAAATCAACATGGCTCCGTGTGCCCGGGCGCAGCCACAGGTTACAGGGTGAAGACTCTACACTTCAAGTTACTTCAGGACAACTGAAGTATGAGAGCTGAATCTGTTCATCACTCCAGCTGTTGATATAAACATGAATAACTGGTTATGAACACATCAGAGGAGGATGATTCTTATACAAATATTTATTCTAATACCAATGTTTCATCAGAACCTCCTGTTGTCTTTATTCTTAAGGATATTTGTGCAACAGAAACCTTCTTTCCCACACAACTTCTAATACTAATCAACAAGTCCCGAGAACACAAACAGCACCAATGAACACGACGAGTGTTTGATCATCAGGAGTCTAACATCTGATTTTGATGTGCGCCGGAGCTCCACGGTCGTCCACAAACTCATTAATGAGATGACATGACATGTTCCTCCATTACCACGAGCACACACTGTATTTAGTTGGATTCAACACCGCACACACGCTTCCTGAAACACTCCAGTACTGAAGGAGGGAGGAACACGTTGTTCTGTTACTACATCTCACTTTGTTCCATCCTGCCAACAGCTGAATGAAATCTTTTTTAACTCCAAGAAGTTAAATCTTCCGACTATAAACACGTCTCATTAAAACCGGCTGAACAACACATGACCTCTGTATATCACCCACCCTCAGTTCATGCTGAGCATCTCCTTGTTCCTTACGATAGCGGGGCACACCTCGTCTATTTGGTGATATGCTGCCCCCTGTTGTTTTGGAGTACTATGAGTCAGATTACCTACAAATTGTACCTTTAAAGCCGTGACACTGGAGTTAGTGGTGCGGACGTCTAAGCATATGGTAAATATTTAAACATGACTGTTTGTTAAATGGTTGAAATCCATCCTTCACTTTTTTTCTATTCATCATATTACATGAAGTCTTTAAGTAGATTTCATTCGCACCCCCTGGACAGATTTGTAGTGTCTCTGCTTTAAAGAAAGTGGAAACAACCCAACTGGATCGGCCCCAAATGTAAAAGGTTCTTCGTTGGCCCTCCACCAGGTTCCATAGGTGGAGGGTTCTATGTAATCAGAGAAACAAATAAAAAAACAAACAGAGAGCCATGTCAACATAATCTGCTTGGCTGAGGTGATCAGTCTTATTGTGATGATGATGATGATGATGATGATGATGATGATGATGAAGTCAGACCCTCATCTAGAAATCCGAGCGATTACCTCCAACAGGGAGGCTGTTTTCTTCCAGTGTTTCTCTGTTAGCTTGATTACACTGAAAACGACCACGCCGATTCTCCCCGAACTTGCCGGGAGGGTGCACCGAGCACCGGGGAAGAACCACGTCAAATTTGGGGCAGATCCGTTCAACACAGCCTCGAAACAGCATTTTTCTAACATGGACCCTGGCGGAGGTCTGCGCTCCCCCGAGTGCACTTCTTGTACTTAATGCCATGGCAACCGGTGTCATCAGAGCTAACGGACAGCGGGCTGGATGTGGGACGGGTCTTACAGCCGCTGTCCTCCGGAAAAAACACTTCAGATCCCATAACGGAGCAGAAACAACCGGGGGTTCGATTCCCCGGCAGCTTCCACCAGCAGCGAGGCTTTCTGAGACTTTAACAGGAACACAGAGAGATTTATCTTCGACATTAAACTCTCAACGCAGCCGAACTTTACACGAACGGAGCCGCCAGTCGTCGTCGTGCTGGGTCGACGCGCCTCCTCCCCTCGGTGAAAAGTTGGAGCGAATTCTTTCTGCTTCTTCATTTTCTCACAGCGACTGTTTGTAACAAAGAGACCACGACGGAGATGTTAGCTTACCTGCCGGAGAAGAAGCCTCGTTCAGTCCCATGGAGAACGCGGTGGTCACCGAGCAGCTGCCGTCGAGCTTCCCCAGCGGCGGAGGATGAGTGTGCGGCTGATGGAGCTCCAGGAGGACAGCGGCAGAGCCCCGCTGATGTCACCGGGACAGGGAGGGGCCTCGTCGGCCACATCTCCATAAGAACATGATGTCACTCCGCCGGTTCTCACTCCAAAAGAAACAAGTTTATAATCCGTTGAATAAAAGTCCTTGTTATCTTTTTATTTATTCTGTCGTCTCACTCGTCCTCTCCACTGATCACCATCATGTGTGTTTCATAGTAAGATTTGTTGAAACTATTAAATAAAAAAGATTTGAATTTGTTATTTTACCAAAAAGGTTTCTGGAAGTGAGTTTTAAATCAAACACAAATACAATGTATACTTTTACTACATTTACAACAGGTTTTGCACTAATGTGACGTTAGCACACTCAGCTAATGTCAGATAGCCAGCTAACATTAGAGATGCTTTGCAAACTAATCAAAATATTTGTTTTGGTCACAGTAAGAGAGTTAGATAGTTCAAATTGTGTTTCTCAATAAACATTAATAATATGATCTAAATAAGCCCCCTGCAGTGTCATTCACAGTCAATCAGACGATGTTGCTCTGAGTGCTCAGTAATTACACCAACACAACTCAGATCATTAGTTTGCCACCTCCAGTTATCAGCTCTCGGGACTTTGTGCTGGAAGCTCTGCAGCTCGTCACGACACCGGACCAGGAAACTCATCGAACACATCAGATTGTGATGGTTGATGTGGAGGGTGGAACGGTTTCCTCTGTTACTGTCGTTATTAGGCTTTAAATCAGTGTGATGGACGCTCAGAGGAAGCTATTGATTCTCAGTGGATGAATGTCCGGCTGCAGAATAAAATATCGGAATTCATATTCAGTGTAAGTCTCTGCTGTGATTAACTGCTTTGGCCTTTATACTTTATATTAAAAAAGAAGAAGCTGTGTGTATCATTCCGGCTGGGAGGCGGATTGATTACAAATACATCATCTCACATTATACCAGAATATTCTTGTTGTTTCTGAGAGTTCAGAGAAGCAACAATGAAGAAGAAATAAGAAGATAAATGCCTGCAGCATTTGTGTTGTCGAGCGAGCTCAACGAGAAATGTGCCAAATGTGTCAGAGTGAACGTTCTGTAACGGTACAAACACTCCTCGTCTACGAGCACATCACACAGCATTTTAACCCAGTGAGGCAAAGCACAACAAGGACGGTGAACATCCAGCTGTTCCTCTGAAAGGAAGCAGGAAGTCACCAAGCAGAAGAAAGAACAGCAACATGTGAACAGCTGAACCTTTCCTGGACTTTCCTGCAGCTGAATTAAGTCAGTCGAAGTTTTTTAAAAGGAGGCTGGTGTCCAAAAAGAAGCCTTAGACTCATGAGAGCGCGGAGAGTCAACCAAAACAGTAAACACACCATGAGAGCCCGGAGAGTCAACCAGAACAGTAAACACACTATGAGAGCCTGGAGAGTCAACCAACACAGTAGACACACCATGAGAGCCTGGAGAGTCAACCAAAACAGTAGACACACCATGAGAGCCTGGAGAGTCAACCAACACAGTAGACACACCATGAGAGCCTGGAGAGTCAACCACAACAGTAAAATTACAGCCAGACAGCTGAATGATGAGCTTTGTAAAGTCGAGGGGAGCTGCTGCGTTGTTGTTAACTCTCTGACAG
>CAAKHC010001786.1:4241-15171 GCA_901007825.1 Macroramphosus scolopax | reverse complement strand
ACTTGAGGAGAACTAACTGGGTCTTCACATATTTGTAACGGGGTTATGGCGCCCTCTAGTGCCTGAAGTCAGCACTTAACCTTCACCTATTGGATACAGCGCTTTGCATTTGGTAGCAGATCTATGTCGCCCCCTGGTGCACAACACTGTTGTGATCTGAGAAGCCGAAAGATTTCAAGTTTTGTCCACATTCTGCCCTCAGGACCTGAAATCATCAAACGTGCATGCGCACGAGCAAAGAAAACCATATCCAGTATATACTACTGTCATAGCATGGGATTCATTTTCATACTCCATTTTTACTTTAATTTGCTACCTACCTGTAACCTGTTTGTTCTTCATTATATTGTGCAAAACCTTAACTCATTCTAGCTTCCTGAAAGGGAGAATCTGCAGCTTTTCTGATTATTTTCATTGACACTGAGTTTTGGACACATGGTCAGAAAACAACAGACATGTTTGAGGTTCATCTCTATCAATGAATTGGGAAAATAACCGGTTATGAAATTATGAATGTTCTCGACAGAATACACCTAGAACTAGATTACGGTTTGAATAATGGAATATGGGATTAAAAACAAGCAACCCAGACTGGAAATCTGATTAGATGTTTAATCCCAGTTTTGTGACAGTTTTCAAAACTCCAAAATCTTGATGTAGAACACCCCGCCACAGCTGGAGGATAAGAACATGGTAAAACATCCAAACAGAAGGTCTCCAAGCTGTCCACCTCCATCATCCCTGCGGCTCACGGAGCACTCAGCTCCTGCAGGAGCCTCTCCTTCTCCCGCTGCAGCTCCACGATGCTCTGCTTGTTCTGCTCCAGCCGGTCCTCCAGCCACTGCAGCAGCGGCCCGCTCACCGCCGACATCTGGCTGCACAGGTTCTTGGTGAACACGGAGCCGTTGTGGATCTTGGTGATGGGGTCCAGGTGCGCCAGGCTATGGATCTTGCGGTAGGTGTCCTGCTCCTCTTGACACAGGATCCGCGGCAGCTCCACGGCCGACTCCAGGCACACTTTGCCGATGGCTTCTCGTGGCACTACGTGGATGGGGATCTCCACACGCTCATACTCGGAGCCCTTCTGCGCCTGCACCGATTGGAAGCAGGTGTACAGTACCCGGCCTGTCTTGGTGTTCTTGTCCTCGATGAAGCAGGAGAAGATGAGACCGACGAAACCCTGGTCCAGCATCTGGTACATGGCCTGAGTCCGCACGTCGACGTGGGAGGGCCACACGGTGATGTGCGGGTGGGAGTGGTACCAGCCAACCACCCGCATCGGTCTGCCCGTCATGTCAGCCAACCTCTCCGCCTCCGTGGACGCCGCCGACAGCTGCTCTGGGGAGATCTCCACCCGATCCTTCCGCTTGTCTGAGCGGCGGAGAATGATGACTGAGTGGATGTGGACGATCCGTGTGCCTTCTACTTCTCCGATACACAAACCCATCACCTCTTCTTTTTCTGTGCTTAACGCGTGGTTCATGCACACAAGAAAGGCGTCTGACTCCAGGTGAACCGCGCTCACTGCCATACTTTCATAAATTTGTCACAAATCAAGTTTTCTACCCGGGGCGAAGACGAAAACATCAACAGAAAAAGAAGCCCCGCTTCACTTCCGCGTTCTGATGTGCTGCAACAAAAATAGCCCGTGTTCATGCAGCAGCGGCTTATGACACCAAAGGTTCCGTTCATCTTCGGGCATTAGGACGTTTTTTACTTTATTTCCAAGTTACCATGAAGATGTTTTCAGATGTTTGTTTTGATTATCTAATTGAGAATATTTTTTGCTCCAAAAAGGTAATTGAAATAAAGGCATAATGGCTAATGCAGCTTAAGAGACAGACTTACACAAATTTCGTTTTAAATATATATTTTTATTTTTATTTAATTTTTTATTCAACAGTGACATTGCACCTGTACATACTACCTGTGCCAGACATAGGGAAGAAAATTGTTCTTTTTTAATCCATTTTTAGCAATAGGTACTTGGTCATTCGGCAAAAAATACTAATAATACCGCTGGGTAGTATAACAAAATATAATATGCTGTAAAATGATATTCGTTTTGTAAATAAAATGTGTAAAATGTTAGTAATTAGTACTTACACCATCCAGGCTTCTATAAAAAAAATTACAAAACCGCAATCACATGCTCACATAAAATAAAGGAGCATCTTATGTTAAAATTAAACATGTCATTTATTTTGCAGATTCAAACAAATGAACCTCAACTGCAAGAAATCATTCATTTTATATCATACAATAAGTGCATCATGGCATTACTCTGCTGAAACTTGAGATTTAGTTTCATGTTGTGATTCTGTTCCATAGGTCCTAAACAGATCAATCTTAAAAGAAAAAGCAATGCATGGTCTTTAAATTAAATCACATCACATCACTCAAGAAATAGAGAAGAAGAAGAAGCCAGTGACTCAAACGCCGACCTCACTGCCTCTGAACCTCTGTCTACCCAAGCTCACAGAGCTCCGCAGCAGATCCGTCACCGGATGAGCCAAAAACAGCAAGTCCGTGATGGAGCGGCCGAGAGAATGTGGTCTGGGCTCTGTGGAGGAGAGTCATAGTCTCAGTGCTGTAGAAGGACAGAATGCCTGCACTGTGATCCAGGTACACTCCCACTTTGGTGCACTGAGGGCCTGAAATGAAAGTCTTCACACTGTTATGTCTGAATTCATAGCTGTTGCTGAAACACTCTAATGCCCATGACTTTTCATCATTTCCAAATCCACTTTGATATCCTGATCTGCTAATATCCCTGTATGCGACTGCCACTGAGACTTCATACATGCCCCTCTCCACTTCCCAGTAGCACCGTCCACTCAGACTCTCTCTACTCAGCACCTGATACATGTCAGTAAATCTTTCTTGATGGCCGGAATGTGACTGTTTTTGCTTCATCACTGTTGCTCTTCTGTTCTCTTTAGACAACAGCATCTGAGTGTTTGCTGTGTTTGAATCCAGTGTGATTTGACACGAATATTGTAAGAACTCCCCTCTGGTCACTGGCTCTGCTTGTGGCAACGACACATCCCCCCCAGTCACTGTGATGTTGCTCCATAAGTCTCGAAGAATGTGCTCCGATTGATCTCTGAGCTCTGACACTGCTGCATTCACTTCTTGAAAGTGCTTCAGAGGGCAGATATTGATGACGGGTGCCTCCATGTAGTCACTGAATTGTGAGAGCAAGGAGTAATTGTGTAGAAAGAGAGTGTGATCTTCTGTGTGTGTGAGCTCCTCCAGCTCAGTATATTTCTTTTTCAGGTGGGCAAGCTCCTGCTGCATCTTCTCCTGACACTCTATGGCTCGGGAGACCTCGGCTTTCTGGTGGGATGTGATCTGCTGCTTCACATCAGAGCTTCTATTCTTCATAAAATTACCCAGCTCAGTGAAGAGCTTTTCGCTGTCCCTCACCGTTTTACCAGCAGAGTGATTGATAGTCTCCACATGCTGCTGAAGCACCATCACATCTTTCTCTATGATCTGGATTCTCTGCCGGATTTTCTTTCGACATGCACCGAGTTCTCTCTGCTTCTCAGTTCTCTCTGTTGCAGCTGAAACTGTGTCGTGGTCTTTATGTTCATCCAAGTAGCAAAGATAACAGATACACTTCTGATCGGTGCGACAGAAAATCCTCATAGTTTTACCATGACGAGGGCAAAAGTTCTCCTGAAGCTTCTTGGAAGGTTGGACCAGCTTGTGCTTCTCAAAGGCAGGAGATTCATAGTGAGGCTGGAGGTGCTGCTCACAGTAAGAGACCAGACACTGCAGACAGGACTTGAGAGCTTTCAGTTTTCTCCCAGTGCAGAAATCACAAGCCACATCTTCAGGTCCGGCATAGCAGTGATCAGCTGGAGCAGTCTGGGGCCCCGTCTTCTTCACTTCCTCGGCTAAATCTGCTAACATGGTGTTCTTCACCAGGACAGGCCTCAGCGGGAAGGTCTGTCTGCACTGAGGGCAGCTGTACGTTTGCTTCCGATCTTCTTCATCCCAGTGAATGTTAATACAGTTCATACAGTAGCTGTGTCCACAGGGAATAGTCCCGGGATCGTTCAGTAGATCCAGACAGATCGAACAGCAGAGCTTTTTCTGGTCGAACTGGTTTTCTTGATGCGTCATTTCACCTCTCAGAGACAGCGAACGTCCAATAGTTTCAGTTTCTCATAAAAAACATAAAAACTGAGGGGGAGATCCAAACCAAAACATTGTTCTCTTCCTGTGTATTTGCCTGCTGACCTGCAATGAATGGGGCTTCATTTTACATGATGGTTACACCCATCTATACACTGGCAGATCTGCAGAAGTGGGAGGAAGCAGGAAATATTTGGACTGAATGAGACTGGCTGTGTAGGAGAGCAGGAAACAGAGGGCGGGTTTAAACTCAAAATCATTCCCGGAAGAGGACTTCTGGTTTGTGGTCCCTGTTTACACCACGAAGAGTATGAGACACAACGGACACGTTAAATACATCCTGCCTTGAGTATACAATTAAAATTGACCCTGCCAAGATGAATTTCGATAGGACATGTTCACCAAATCCTCTTAACATGTGGTACAGTTGCTCATATAGAAAATAGTGTAATAAGATTAGTGATAGGAAGCTTTGATTTTTTTTACAGTACTGGTGTGACATGTTTTCAGATGGTGAAACAGATATTATATTTTATGTGCACGTGGAACAGAATAACTCAATTGTTATTATTATTTTTAGTTACTTTTCTACACTCTGGGATTTTCTTCCGTTTTGTTTTGTTGGGCTTGTTTATTATATGTCTTTTACCAGCAGGTGTCACACTTGGCCTTAGTCTTCATTCTTCACCAGTTATTGACTTTATCAACTTCACCAGTTTGTTCCGTTTGCATTTCAATTTTCTACCTTTTCGGTGTGTTTTCAATTTAATCTTATTCTCTCAATTATTTAAACAGAATGTTCCATTAACGTGTTCGGCTTGATAAATTCATAAACTACGGTTATCTTATGAGTTCTCATCACGCCATTATCAGGTCATTCTACACTTGACTTTTACTCTCTGCCTACTTTAACAAGCTAACCATCCTAAATTCACATGGTGGACATGGCCAATGTTATATTGCAAAATAAAGGCACACAGTTGAATGTGAATTCAATCAAACATGGCCACATCTCATAGTCTTGTGTAGGGACACAAATTTTCCGCAGAAAGTATGTATGGCTGCCGATGGAACTGGTTCCCTTGTGTCTGTGTGGTAAAAGAAAGCTCTGCAGCACAGAGAAAGAGGACGTATCAGAATGTGAATACACTGTACAGTTGTTTTTCTATGCTACTGGGGTTACCAAATTTACAACAACAGGTGAAATATCTGGTATTGTGACACCCCACTACGCTCCAAAATATATGAGCAGACTTTTTGATATCAACCAGTGGGTAAAAGGAGTTTCAGCTGTAGTCAGCTTAAAGGTTTCCCACATCTTTTTTTGATTCTCATGATAATGAGGTGCATTGCAGCGAGGGGGTGGAGCAGTCATCCCAGTCTGGTCTTGAAACCAGCGTCAACAGGATACCAAACATCTAAACTGACCGAAATACTGCAGCAGACAGTGGCGTATTCGACCATGACCCTCTCCTTCAGGAAGAACACCCATGCACTTCCGGCGCTCAGGCGTTCCTCATGCATCTGCCAACCAATACTTACCTGTCTTTGGAGTCCCTCATACAGTGGTCAACCTCACACGGGAGTCCCTCACACTCGGCACACCTCCGATGGCCTCCCTTCAAATCATCCCACCTCTGACACCATATGTAGCAAAGGGAGAGAATAGTCTAGTATACCCCATCCTGGTTTCGAACCAGGGTCTACAGGATATCAAACATACAAATGGCAGCACATACCCACCATATTATGCATCATCTCAGTTTTTGGATCCAACCTGTTGTCAGTGTTTGGTTATTGTCAACGATGCTAACACTAGCTATGTAAATATGTCTTGTGTAACTGTGTTTGCCTGAGTAAGTATGTATTTATTCATGCATAGATAATTACATGTGCACAATATAAATGTTTATGGGTTGATTAATGTTATTTTGAAGCGTCTGTAAGTCAAAGATTCTGGACACACCAGATTCTGACTCAGGTTAGATCTATAATATTTTCACATAGGTTGTAGTAATGCCAGCAGCAAACCGACCTGGATTTTAAAAAAATACATCTTTCCTCCTCTGCTATGTAATACAGATATAAATACCAATGGACTTTAGAAATCCGAGGTTCCGATGTGTCCGTGAAAGCAACAGGAGCGTCAATCCTCCACCCTCGGAGGAAGCCGAGCGACCTCCATCAGACTCACCCGACTCTCAGAGGTACAGTCAGTCTGCACCCACCGAACCCTCCGCCGGCCGTCACACCGAGCTGCGTGACGCTCGGGGGATCTCTGCGCGGGTTTTTCCTCTCCATCAGGACTGTGGGAGAGATGCAACGTCTTGGAGGAGGAGGAGGAGACGAACTGGCCAGGAAGCAGCAGCAGGAGCAGCAGACACCTGAGAGGAAGATCTGAGTTTGTTTCCATATCGTTAAAGAAAGGTAAGTGGCACAGAGAAACGGAGGAGGAACATCCCTCAGGCTCGGCGCGTGCCTCGTGCAGCGGGGTTTGATGGTGGTTGTTTATTGGTGCGTTTCCGTGTGACTTGTAGTTCCCAGCATCAGTAGTAGGCAGGGAATGAGTCATAACCCGGCGGCGCAGCACCGCTGGAGGATCTGCTGTGGAGGAAAGTGTTTCTGCAGCATCAAGACCCACAGCCCTTCATCAGCCGCTGCACATGCAAAGTGCTGCACGGTCCTGCTGTTTTAATCAAATGACCGCCTAGTATGTGTGTGTGCGCGCGCGCGCGTGTGTGTGGTGTGTGTGGACGTGATCTGTCATGCATTTTGCATTTTGCTCTGCAGAGTTTGTGCACATTGTGTTGGAGTCTGATATCCACGAGGGCTGGCAAGAGATTAAGAGCAAAGCATCTCATGAATAGAGCCTGCTGAGGCTCACACATGGAAGTATGACCAACACATGAGGACTGTAATCTACTTTTGGTCCTTAGTTGCAATGAAGGGACATCTTAGATGCATCAATCAGTGATCCAACTGTCTACAAGCAGTTTGGAGTAGATCCTTGCTCGTTTTGAATGTGAGACGTGCAATGTCAGATTTCAAGACCACCTAACGCGAGACCAAGTCCTGGCCAAGAAAAAAGTGTATTGAGACCAAGACAAGTCCAGGACCAAGGCAGGGTGAGACTGAGGCAGGACCAGGACCAAGGCAGGGTGAGACTGAGGCAAGACCAGGACCAAGGCAGGGTGAGACTGAGGCAGGACCAGGACCAAGGCAGGGTGAGACTGAGGCAAGACCAGGACCAAGGCAGGGTGAGACTGAGGCAGGACCAGGACCAAGGCAGGGTGAGACTGAGGCAAGACCAGGACCAAGGCAGGGTGAGACTGAGGCAGGACCAGGACCAAGGCAGGGTGAGACTGAGGACAGTTTTACATCCCATAACAGTTTGATGTTCAAAATAAATCAATGCGCAGACAATTTAGTGATACCCCCACAGTTGCCATTCACTTGTGACAATAAGCCTTCGTCACTTTAATCGATAAATTAAGCCAGAAATGTTCCCTGTTCCAAGAGTGAACGCCACAGGGTGCAAATCACTCTATAACTGTGAAGCCGTGAGCAGCTCAAGCGACTCAACTTGAAGTGCTAAAACCGATATATCACAAGAAGAAAAGCATATGTTTGAAGAAGTATTTTCCTCTGTAATCCAGTCATACTTTTCTGGTGCTCTGGCATTTCATCAACGTGTTGATCCACAGAGAAAACAAGCTTGTGAGTTCAGGTTCTGTGTTTTGCTGTGATGGTTCACTGCGACCTTTTGGCTCTAAGACGGGCTCCATAACCAGCGTGCCCTTTTCTTCTTCCTCTCTGTCTCTCCCTGCCTCTGTCTCTCTCTCTCTCTCTCCTCCTCCTGCTGCCCACCTGCAGCATATTGACCGGGAACAGCAGGATTCAGCCCTCCCAAGATGACTAATGCATAGATAAGGTTTCCACCTGATGGCGAGGACCTGCCGTAGTTCCACCCCTCTGGAAGGGAAGCGTGCTGTGTGTGCTGTCCTGGAAGGATGGGCTATCAGCAGAATTAGTTTGAAGTGAGAAGTGTTTCTTGGCAGAAATAATGGGGTTGGTTGAGTTTTATCGCCGTTGGGAGCCAAAGAAGCACTATGTTTTTTTTTATTCGTGATACATTCACTGATAATTCGGAGACGGTATTTATCACACCAGACACATATTTGTTTGTTGTGTAGCCCTGACTGTCACCTACTTTTTTTATCTTCCATAATAGAGGCATCAGTATGAACCTTTAGTATGAATTAGGGCTGGACAATTAAAATATATCACAATATTCCCAGTGCAGTATATCAGGAGCTGCAGTTTTTTGGATGGAGGTAAACCGTGTCTGAACATGGCATCATTAATGCAGCATTTGTGCACCACAGATACCTTCAGATCTCATTCTCCAGACATTGGGAACGTGCTTGTTTGTTTACTGCTATTGTCAATAAATGATGCACGTCTTCCAAGGCTTCCCCGATTGGCTCCGGTTAGACGAACAGAGCTAACGCGCAGACAGTAGAAGAACCCTGTGCATCGCTTTAAGATCTCTGTTGTACTTGTAGTCTCCTTTGGTTCAAGGATCGAGACGCTGTGACACATCTGGGTTAACGATTTGATGTCAAGCGTCTCGCCCAGCTCAGCCAGTCAGTCCGTATAAATAACAGCCCAATAAACAGGAGAGGCACTGATGGAGGGAAGCCATTCTCGAGACTCGGGATGAAGGGCGACCGAGAGAGTTACAGACTCGCCTTCCACCCTTCTGCTGCACTATTTACCCTGTGCAGGGTTGCAGGGAGACCGAGTCCACCAGTCCTTCAGTGGCTGCGCTGGTTGCGATGGTTAGTTCTCATTCTAGGAGACTTGTTTCCTGAGACTATTTTGTCCGCCACAAAGAGAGACTGTGACTAAGAAGTGGACGGATTGAAAGAGTAAGAACAGGAAATCTGGGGATGACCATAGGAGATCAGAAAGCACAGACGGATCAATAACGGAGAGGATTATTCTGGACAGTAAATCAGCACTGAGGTACATTCTCTCCTCTCAGCCTCACATTTTATGCTCACTCATAAATACTGGGATTACAACTCTTCATGATGGAGTGCTCGTCTCCATTCAGCGCTCTTTTAATGATGGAGGCTGTATGATGATATACTGTACAGCCAGCAGACGATGGTGTTTTCTATCCGTTTGCTGCAACAAATAAAGCAGCAGGACGTAGAAGTATCAGGATCACGCGACACCGCCTCGGTTATTATCTTAAATAAGTTTATTCATCCTGCATAAGATTATTCATCTCATCAATTGTTCGTCGGGCAGAACTGACATCTTCCCCTTTCCCCACGCTTCCTGCAGCGGTGCAGAGCGACACAGAGGCGCAGGGACGTCTGAATCACTCCCGCCCGCATTCGCAGCCCACCAATTGAGATTGACTTCGTATCGTGTCAGACAGACGGATCGTTGCTTGAGGTCAATCTCACCGCCGCCGTCCTCGACAATCCCCCGCTGTCCTCGCTGATAAGACTTCTTAAATAGATCTTAGTTTTATTATGTAACTTTTGAAAAAAAACGGCTCTGCATAAACGTACGTTTAGAGATGTCAAGCTGGTGGCAAACACAATACGAGGCAATGACTAACACAAACTCACTGGGATGCTCCTTGAGGCAGTATCGCTTCTGCACAACAATCTTTGTATCTGTTGAATTCTTGATGGAGAAGATGCAGCCAAGAATGCACCATAAGATTAAACAAAATCTGTACTCGGTAGTCTCTCATCTTTCCTTTTATTGCTTCCTGTATCTTTTTTATCTTTCTCTTCATATGCCATCAGCAAGTTGTTTCCTGCTCTCCCTCCGTCCAGACATGCAGGCCTCCGTGTGTCATATGAGGGCTCTCTCCCCACGGCGTTTGCATCGCTTCTCTGAAGACTGTTCGAACTCCACAGCGATTTCTTTCTGCACCTTTGCATCAAACAGACGTTGGTGTGGTGATCATGACAACAGGGGACGACCTCTGTGCAGCTTTGGTAATGTCCTTTGGTTCGGGGGTTAACCCTGACATTTAGATGTTTCCTGCAGCCTTTCTTCAGCGCTCTCTCCGGTTTGACAGGTTAGAGTCGGGGCAAGCGCCCAGTTTTCCTGTATTAAACACCTCCCTTGACAACGCGGGACTATTTCTACTTTCCCACGCACAACGTGTAAAATCGTACGTGTTGTCCATGCTACTGAAGCCCACTTGTCTTTCCTCCTTCAGGTAACAGCTGAAATATGTGAAAGAAATGAGATGGGAGAGCTCAGACGGACAATTACTGTATTTTAAATTGCTCACACAGCAGCAGGAGATCTCATCAATTACAGGGTTGAAAGATCAATTCCCCTGAACAGAAAGGGGGTTGCCGGTGTTCACAACCATTGTGCCCCTAAACAAACAGTTCGGTTTTATTTTACTGGAGCGAATCACTGAACCCTGCGAGCGCCTGATGAAACCCTGAAACTGGGCAGATCTGATTCATCCTCGGATGTTTTGAGGAAGTGTTTGTTTGTGGTAATCAGATTGTGTCTTTGCTAGAAAAAAAAAAAAGCAGCAGATTCTGAACTAATTGCAATTCATTAATTATGAATGCAAGTCGACAGTGGATGTATTCACATAAGTTTGTGTGTGTGTGTGTGTGTGTGTGTGTGTGTGTGTGTGTGTGTTTCAAACGAAGGGTTTTGGTCCTGATGGACCGCAGCCTCCTGCCAGAGGAGAGTATTTTGAAAAGTTTGTGTCCGAGGGAGTCCGTCA
>CAAKHC010001784.1:154378-197371 GCA_901007825.1 Macroramphosus scolopax | reverse complement strand
TTTCGTTCATTGTGAAGAAAAAAAAATAGTCTCTATTTATGTATTTGTCGTTATATTTTTTTATTTTTTCTCCTGGTTGTTATTAGTGAGTCCAACAGGACAACACCCTGCTATTATTGGAATACCAGCATTAAGCATAAAACATAGAGCATCACAACCAAAAGTTAAATATAACTATAATATAGAATGTGGAAGAAATACGTATTCAATCCTTTGCCAGCTTTGTAAGTTTAGTCACTAACAAAGAAATGAATGTTCTGTAATTTTAATGGAAGTTTATTTAAGTGAAATACAAAATCACCTCATATTAGAGCTATAAATTGATTTTCATTTGATTGAGTGAAATAAGTATTTGATCTCCTACCAGCCAGCAGATCTCTGGCTCCCACCGTCCTCTCTCCTGATCTCAACTCGTCACCTGAACACAGAATCCATCAATCAGACTCCAACCTCTCCACCACTGAAGGACCAACGAGTGTCTGAGGACGTCAGGGACAAGATTGTAGACCTGCACAAGGCTGGAAGGAGTTCAAGACCATCGGCAAGCGGCTTGGTGAGAAGGAGACAACTGTTGGGGCTCCACGTAAGATCCCACCTGGTGGGGTATCGATGACCATGAGGAAGATGAGGGATCAGCCCAGAACTACAAGGGAGGAACTTTACTGATCTGAAGGCAGCTGGGACCGCAGTCACCAGGAGAACCTTTGGTAACACACCACGTTGTGATGGATTCAGATCCAACAAGGTCCCCTGATCCAGAAGACACATGTACAGGCCCGTCTGAAGGTTACCAATGAACACCTGGATGACCCACAGAAGGCTGGGAGGAGGTGATGAGGTCAGAGGAGACCAAGATCAAGGTCGTTGTCTGGAGGAAGAGAAGAGATGACTATAACCCCAAGAACACCGTCAACAGTGTCAAGCATGGAGGTGGAAACATCATGCTGGGGGTGTTTCTCTGCTAAGGGGACAGGACAGCTTCACCTCATGGAGGGGAGGATGGACGGGGCCATGGACCCTGAAGTCTGGGGCCACAACCTCCTTCCATCAGCCAGGACACTGAAAACGGGTCGTGGACGGGTCTTCCAGCACGACGATGACCCAAAACATACGGCCAAGAAAACAAAGGAGTGTCTCAAGAAGAACACATTAAGGTCATGGAGGGGTCAAGCCCGTCTCTGGACCTTAATCCCTTAGAGGATCTGTGGAGGGAGCTGAAGCTTTGAGTTGCCAAGCAACAGCCTGGAAACCTTCAGGATCTGGAGAGGATCTGCAAAGAGGAGAGGACCAAGAGTCCTCCTGAGATGATCACAGACCTGGTGACCAACTACAAGAACGCCTGACCTCTGGGCCAACAAGGTTCTACACCAAGTACTCAGTCATGTGTTGCTGGGGATCAAATACCTATTTCACACAATCAAATGTAAATTGATTAACAGCTTTAATATGATGTGATATTCTGTCTCTCACTGTTTAAATAAACCCAACATTTAAATTAAACACCATTCATTTCTTTGTTAGTGGGAAAACTTACAAAGTTGGCAACGGATCAGATAATTATTTCCTACACTGATACTCTTTACATTACATTCACAGCAACATTCGATATGGTGACTAACCTCCTCCGAGTTCCCTCTGTATATCATGTCAGTGTTCACCTGCCGCCCTAAAGTTTCCTTTAGGATCAATTCTTCAGGATTAGTAGAGATCTTTATAGAAACCACTGTTAACTGAACACTGTGTCCTGGGACGTGATACCTCCTGTTATAATCTGCTGTCCCGTCTCTGTGACAGAACACCGACACTGTGAGTGTTCCAACTCTAACCATCCATTTACATCTCTCACCCTCTCACACAGCTCTCGGATGACGATGAGCGGATGTCAGTGGGCAGCCGGGGCAGCGTCAGGGTCAGTATCAAACTGCAATCAACAATTCCAAACATCTTCTTCCTTGTAGTTTGATACCTCCAGCTCTTGGAGATCTTGTCCTCGTTAGCCTCTAGTTATGCAGGTTGTGTGTCTGACGGTGGTTACAGTGAAAGCTGCTGTCAGTATGTGTGTGTGTGTGATTTTGTCATCTCTTCTGCACAGTCGGATCTTGATGCAGTCTATAGTGAACGGGTGAGAGTTAGAAAGCAGCCTGGACCACTTGTTGGGGTATCAGCTGCCTGAGTTACAGCATGAAGGATCTTTCTTGTCGCTGTCGTACGTTAGATCAATGAAGAGTGTTTGTATGATCCGATACTTGTCCAGTTTTAATATTTGTTATCTGTCAGGTGCAAGTGAGTGTAAACGTTGATGTTTCTTCATTGTTTGTGAGCTCTGAGGAAGAGTCCTGATACATGTGTTGATATTTTAGAGCTTTGCTGGCATGTTCAGTAAATTCATCAATGATTTTTAACTGGGTGAACTTGATTCTAAAGATTCTGTTCAGTCACCAAACGCTTTGTGAAGGAACAATAACTTGTTTGCAGTCCGTCAGGTTGTCTTGAACACTAATATTTTGCTGTCGTGCTCCAACCAAAGCAGTCTGCATGACTTCAGACCCTGTGAGGGGGAACCAGATCCTGGACATGTGGTGCTGTCTGTCCATTACCTGAATCAGTTTGCAGACACGTTGTGACCTCTTCTGTATCCTCACACTGTCCGGGCGGTGTGAGGATACATCCTGCATGTTCCTGTGTTGGGTTTCACTCTGCCATTCATGGATTGTTTTACAGGTTTACTGCTTTGCTGTGCAAACATCGTTCTGGTTTGGCATGATTACATCTTCGTCTGGATACGTTTCTCCGTCACAAACCTTCCTCTCTCTCTCCTTCTCTCACTCTAAGGGCTCCTCCTCACACTCACATAAGAAGTCAAAGAAAAAGAAGAAACATAAGGACAGAGATAGAGATGTATGTAAAGGTTCAAACTACGGTGGCCAACCCCGAGATGACCTCAGCGTTTCTCACTCCTGTTCTTTGTTTGCAGAGGAACGGCTATGATGATGAGGGCAGTGTCCTGTCTAGCAGGGTTAGTAGCTGTTTGTTCAACTGATTCTACAGACACCAAGGTAAAGAGGAAGAGTTTCATGCTGATCACTCTTCACTCTGTGATGAAAGCAGGGTGTCTCCTCCAGATCCAACGCTGCTGATTACTCTTGTTACTAGTATAAAGCAACGGTACCAATAGATTTTATTATAAATGGGAAGAACAACCTGTAGGTATTTTAAAAGATACTGATTTGTCTTGGCACCTATATTTAGCATTGATGCAGAATGTTTTACATTGACACCAACAGGACTTCTAGGTCTTCCATGAAAGACGTGTTAGTCTTTCCAGAGATGCAAAGATGGAACACAGCTGTGTGCTGATGGATGTTTCGGTAGTTTGCATGAAGTTTTCGTGGTGTCGTTGCTTGATGTTGTTACCTGTACTCCTCGTCCTCTCAGAGCTCCAGATTAAGTGATGACAGCCGGGTGTCTCGTGCCTCCAGATTAGACCTGCAGCCGGTGGGTGACAGTGCATGGGAACTGTTTTTCCTCATACCACTAACAGCCAGTGGGGGGCGACTTCTCCCAGTCTCAGCTGTGTCTATTAACACCAGTATAAACTGCTCCCAACCTGCGGGAGGTTTGGTTGTTTAGTGAGAAGTATAAAAAGCATGCAGTCCATTACTCAAACCAGATGTCATACTAAAGAATACTGTCAGAGCACGGGCTTGTTTTTCTCTGCACTAAATGTCGACTAGATTTCCTGCTGCATTGCCAAGTGATGCCTGACATGTTCAGAGGCGTTGAGGGAGTTCAGTATCACTTTGTCAGTTCAGGCTTGTTGGCTTACTTGATAATGGACCTGGATTGTGAGAATTAAAGGTTATGAAATGGTATGAAGGGTCAAAGAGTAATAAATATATTTGTAATAATTACACTGTATGAAATAATGCTGTGTGATGTCAGAGGTGTCGCATGTCGTGATGAATCCAGGGACAGTTAGCAGCCTTATATTACACTTTTCTTGTGAGTTTGTGTGTGGTTTCTGTTTGTGGCTTTGCTTAACTTCTGCATGTATCTTTACTCTGCACTACTTCAGACATTGTGTGAATACATCACCAACAAGTGGGGAGGAGTTTAGAAATATCTTGTTTCTGAAAATCACTTGTATTTTTCCCTCTTTCCTTCCTTCCCTTGTCTTGACACCTGCGGCTCCCTCCTTCCCTCCCTCAGGCGTCTTATGCTTCCTCTGACTTGTACAGCCTCAACGGTTTGTCCTCTTCCAGAAACCAAAGCTCAACTTTTAATGGTTACCAGGTCTGTATGCAACAAACACTAGAAACACACAGACACGTGGCAGGTTTGCTCTTCCTCGGGAGTGAACTTGATCCTCCACATCACTGTTGAGAAGAGAGAATGTTTCTCAAGATCTAGTGAAGCCGAGTTATCATCCATTGTGCGTCCAACCTGCTGCCCTCTGCACTCACTGACCTTGTACCACTGTAACTTCAACTTAGTGTTACTGACACCTGTAATTATCTTTCATTCGCGCGTGTATTTTTATGAGCACCCGATACAGAGCTGGTGGTTCTGACCTCCACTGATGTCAGTCACTGCACCAGACTGTACAGTTCATTACCTGAGACCAACACTCAGAGACAAGGCACTGAACGGAGGCGTCAGGTTGCTTCCCACACGGGGAACAGCAAACAAGGACTCTACATTGAGCTGTGTGTGTGTGTGTGTGTCACATGTGCAGAGCTCCATATATGAAGACGGTCTCTGCAGCAGGTCGAGGGGAGTGACTGGCTCCAGCTCTCACGTAGGATTGTCTTGGAATTATTGTGTTTGTTCGTCTTATTCATGCGTGTGACGTTGCAAAGATTAAATTAAGGTTAAAACCATCTGATCTAATAATACTAACATTCATTGAAAAGGAGAGTGGATATGAATTAGGTCTTAACCTGGATCTGTGTGAAGTAATGGAAAGAGCCGTCTGTGAAGTTTGAACTGACGTGATGATCCGGTAGTTTCTGGTAGTTTCTGCCACAGCATGTTTTAAACCTGAATGTCGGACTTGTTCAGATAATGTTGGACTCTAGATGTCATTGTGCACCTTGCATGCTTCTTCTACTGTTACTCTTACTGTGAGTATTTGCATGATAGTTCTTGTTCTACTGCTTTCGTAGACGGAAACATAACAGTGTGTTTTCCCGACAGCCTTTAGAGTACAGTAGTTACCGCAGCTCCAGCTCCAGAGCCTCCAGCAGGGCCAGTTCAGCCCGCACCAGCCCAGTGGTGAGCGTGAACATGTTGTTGTAATTTAAGTGAGTTATGAATCCCAGAACTCAGCGAGTCATTCCTGAAATGTAACTGCGACAGGAGTCGTGTTGGTGTGTGTGTCCGCGAGTCCAGACCGGTGAGTTCTGGAAGAACCGCAGCAGCTGCTGATTGGAGCGTTCTAACTTTCCATTCTGGTGTATGGATGTCAAACTAAGATATTTGCATGATGTTCCACCTGAATCATGAAGGAGAAGAGAAGTCTTCTTTCAGAAACAGAAAGATCCTGTGGAGGCAGTAGAGCTGTAATAGCAGACATCAACACGACTTAAACTGTCGTGTCAACAGTCAGAACTCCCGGCAGCAGAGGATCACTACCATCAGCTGTGTGTTTCATTGACCTGATGTTTCTCAAGGAGGATGTGAGCTACTCTGACTGGCGTCTGTTGTTCTGTTGCGCCCCCTGGTGGCCGATGTAGGACAACTCTGGATCTGTTGCCAGTTTTCTGAGGAGTGCAGCCAGCAGCAGCGGCCTCCCCAGGGACCTGGACAATGTTTCTATTCCTGACTTTTCTGATGTGAGTCGGTTTGCACCCGCGGGAGTGAATGCCTGAATGTTTTTGTTTTTCTCACCCATTCTTTCTTTCATGCACTGAACCATACGAGGAAGGCTGATTCCTGCACTGTGATTGATTGATGTGTTGATTGTGGAGACTTTCAACTTGTTCTGGGACAGGAATGGTTTGATGTGTGCTGGGGACTAAAGATTGCAGATTATCTGGAGTCTGAATCTTTGTCAGGCATCCTTTGGAACGTTTTGGTTCTACTTATAATGATCATTAGAGTTTTCTGGTTGTGTACTGACTAATTGCACGGTGTGGTATATTAAGACAGACGTGTGCTCTTTGTAATTTGTTCATCATTTGAATACTCTGAATTAATTTTCTGTTGTTGCTTTTTGTCAAATAAATCTTGAAACTGCTGAGCTGCTCGTAGGGAGGATGTTGCTCCTCCTTCCTTCCTCCATCAGGAAGCCGTCGTGGCCCTGAGGCCCCCACTTTGACCTCCACTTTGACCTCCACTTTGACCTCCACTTTGACCTCTGCTCGCTCTGACTGTATTTCGTTTGTCTCAACAGGTGGAGGACAGAGATTATCTGGAGAAGGTGAGTGGAGCACTTTATGAAATGTTCTGTTCTTTGTTATTCAAGTTGCATAAAGTGAAATCTGTTGATTAAGAAGAAGTTCGTTGGTTCTCCAACATGCTGACGTTGAATTTGTACTTCCCCACTACCTTTGTATCGCTGCTTCAGAGAGCTACATCGTTCTTCTCCTGTTGCTCCTCAGGGATCTCGTGCTGCCTCGGCGTTAACAGCAGGAACTCTCACCTCCTCAGCTCCGTCTTCACGGAGGGGAAGTGGGGAGACGGCCATTACTGTAGATGTGGAGACCTCCATACGGGAAATCAAGGTAAAGTTAAAGAAACGGCCCGCCCTGACGGATGGGGAAGTTCTTTGGAAGCTTACATGGGGTTATTGAAAGAATGAATTACTACTGACGAGTCCTGAAACAACAGGAATGATTCCAGTTACACATGCTGATAATCAGGATGTGAGGGGAGCAGTGACGAGTCATATTTTATATTCTAAGATGTTAATGTTCATCAGAATTTATTTAAGGAAGAAAAATTGAAATGTTTGTGGGACATAAAAGTTTAGCTTCATACACTCTTTCAATTTATAATGTTCAAAACCAGGTAAATGATTTTACTCCAAAGACGGATAAACAATAAAGATTAGGATCTAAATATCGACTGATATTTAGATCTGATATCGACTGATATCGACAGAACTGATAATCAGTGTTCAAGTGGCCTGTCAGAGGATTCAGAGCAGGTGAGGTGTTGGAGACGAGGACATCCAGTGTATCAGAGGCAACATGAACCCTTTAAGTCTCTAACTACTGTTTCTGTTTACCTAAAAGAATAGTTGAGGAGAAACTCAGAATGAACTCTGTATGCTTTCAGGACCATTTAGTTCTTTCTGTAAACACATCTGTTGCTCATCGTCTTGTCCTTGATCTTTCTGCTTCACCTCTTCTGCTGCGCTTCACTGCTCACTGCTGCTGCTGACTTCATCAGGAGATCCATGAACTGAAGGATCAGATTCAAGATGTGGAAACCAAGTACACTCAGAACCTAAAAGAAGTCAAGGTATACAGCCTGAAAACCCCTCGGAGCCCCCAGACCGACACTAACTGTTAGTTAACAACAGTTGATGGTGTGATTGTCAGTGGAAGATTTCATATTTTTGAAGATGACTGAACATTAAATCAAACTTCCTGCTCAGCAGCCAACTTACAAATATTAAATCTACTGGCAGCAGTAGAACTTCACAGTTTCACTGTGTAACTTTGAATAGTTTCAGTTTAAAATGCCTAAAAAGGAAACTTGTCAAATGACAGTCAACCTGGCAAAACTGCTTCTCGCATGTTCCTGTCTTCCCTCATTGTGACGTGTGTGTTTCTTCACTAACTTCCTACTCACCAGCACTCACAGCAGAGTTCATGAACCGACCAGCTTCATCCATCTCATGATGTAACGATGGAGGAGCATGTTGTCACACCTGTTCTAATGTTGTATTCTGCCTTTGTTAGGATGCATTAGCGCAGCTGGATGAGAAGTATCACAAGGCCATGGTGTCCAACGCCCAGCTGGATAACGAGAAGAACAACCTGATGTACCAAGTGGACAACCTGAAGGACTCGCTGCTGGGCCTGGAGGAGCTGCTGTCTGAGTCACAGCGGGAGTATCAGGAGAAAGTCAAGGTACAGCAGGCAACGACAGATCGACTGTAGGTGACCACCTGAATGTGTCAAACCTGGTGTGAGCTCATCAGTGAGCTGTCAAGAAGTTGTCATTGAAGATCAGAACAAGCAGGTTATTGTCTGTTAATCTGTCTGTTGTTCCTCACAGGAGTATGAGCGAGAGAAACACGCCCACGGTGTGCTTCAGTTCCAGTTCAATGAAATGAAAGAGACCTTGAAACAGAGTGAAGAGCTCCTAAATGTGAGTATGAGTGTGTGTGTTCATCAGCGTGAGGTGGAGAAGGAGAACAGACAGTTATTGACAGAAACCAAAGCTTCCAGAGAGGCTGCATGCTGCTGCTCTTCACATCTTTCATCTCACACACAGTAAATATTACTCTGCGTTTCTCCTTTGCTTCTTTCTCCTTTTGTTTCCAACTGTTTTCTCTTTTCCTGCCGTTTAGGAGATCCGTCAGCTGCGGATAAAACAGGATGGTTTTGCTAGAGAGATAACTTACCTACAGGAAACGGTGGAGTGGAAGGATAAAAAAATTGGGGTACGGCCGTGAGCCCTCGGTTTAGTCATTTCATCATACTCAGCATCATTTTTGGCCGACTTGAATCGAGCGTCTCCTTTGCATGTTGAATACTCGCCTCTACTTACACCTCTCTCTCCCTCTACTTGCACACTTTTCTTTTCCCTCGCATCCACACGCTGCCACTTGGGGGCGCCGCTCAGGCCTTAGAGAGACAGAAAGAATACACAGATGCAATCCGAATTGAGCGAGATGAGCTCAGAGAAGAGGTGGTGAAGCTGAAAGATATTCTGAAGGTACTCACTGTGCGATTGTTAGTTCTCCCATTCATCATACAGCGATTTGAAATGTTATCTAGGATCTGTGAGTGATTTGTCTTCTGGTGTTAATGTTGACATTGTGTTTTAGAAACATGGAATAGTGTTGGGACCTGATCTGAGCATCAATGGGGACGTCGGTGAGGCTGACGCTGACGCTGACGGGACCCCCAGTGGAGACGCTGGTCCCCAACCAGCTCAGGAATCACAGACCAGCCCAACGGTGGGAAACAGCATGCTCGGTAAACACACCTTCCTTCTTACTGCTCGGCTCAGCATGAGAGTGACTGAAGACTTGAGATTAATGAATCAATAATCCTGTCATGGAACCTTGAGTAGTGAGATTACTGTAACTGTAACTCCGATCTGCTCCGGCCTTAAAGAGGAACTACACAATAAATACTTAGTTTCTGCACCGTCCACATAATCATGTATCTTCTTGGTAGCATTCATGTCAATACCTGTGATGTCTGACTGCTTCCTCTGCACACGTGCTTGTATGTGTCTGCTTTTCTTTGAACCAAATTCTCAGCCGTCAACTAATAACAGACTCAGATGTCCGTCTCATGTCAGCGGCCCTGCCTCGTATTAATAGCAGCACACAGGCTAACCGTAGCCTCATCGTGTGCCTGTGATACAGCTGCTGGTGGGCTGATCAGCCAGTCGGAGAGTTCTTCCTCTTGGTGGCAGTTAACACAACTCTGCTATATACAGTTCTAACAGGATATATTTAGGACTGATGACGTCACCACAAACATCCGTCCACAGGCCGGCACTGACTCTACACCACAGACAGAGAGCCTTTTGTTGTTGAGAGGCTCGGCTACCACACATGAACCTTCTCACCGGCTGTAACTGGGCCTCCAGTGACGGTCGCAGCTCCACCAGACTCCGTCTCACACACTCGATGTCACGCCAGCTGCAGACGTTTGTCCCTCACTCCTCTGTTGCATTTCTAAACTCTGCAGGAAGGGAGAACAGATTCAAGTGTGTAGTTCCTCTTTAAGCAACAACTAATGCACGTGTGTCTTTTCACCAGCCTTCACTTTGCCTTCACTGCTAACTTTCTTCATCCTTTCAACTCAAACATATTTGTTGTAAATCCAGATCAGCTGTCTGTATGAACTTGTACCTGCGGTGCAGTGGTGAGGTTACATGGTGTAAATCAATCATTCTCTTTCAAAGCAGAGACAACTATCACTGCCATTGATCCACTGTAATCATACAGATGTACTGGGGATCATCCAGAACTCTTCCTGCTGCGTTTCTTCTTCTTCTTCTTGTCTTCTGTTGGTCATCAGGGCTCTGATGCTCTCTCTGCTGCTCCCTGTGTCAATCAGGTGTTCTTCCTTGTTCTACCTTGACCTCTGCTGTTGCACTTCCTGCTGAAGATTATGCTTTTGAACATGATATCTCAAGTTTTTGGGCCTTCTATCTTCATGATCTCTCAGGCAGTGGAGAGGAGACTGATTTGAGAAGTAGCGGAGAGGAGGAGGAGGATCCACAGCAGCACCAAGAACCGTTTGAGGAAGGTCAAACAAACCAGCTGGACTCTGAGCGGCTCTGTAGTGTTGCTGACGTGTCGACTGTGGAAACATCCAGTGAAGAGCAGCCAGGAGGAGAACGACACACAGAGACAGTCCAAGATGATATTATTGATCCGCCAGTCACAGAAGCCAAAGCTGAAATAGATCGCAGCCCTAAATGTCAACTGATTGAAAGAAGTCTTGAGTTAAAGGTTCCAGAAGCAGGAAACACAGATCTGTGTGAGAGAGGAACCAAAAGCAGTGGTGTTGACACACATAGTGATGAAGAGCAAGGAAACACAAAGGGAGACATGGAGGAAAGTCATGTGAATGCAGAATTCTGTTCTCATGTGGCAGAACCTGATGAGTCCGTCCCAGTTGTATCAAACAACGAAGCCCATCAAGCACCTGAGAATGTTGAGGCAGAGAGCCATGAGGCCGAGGAAGTAAGTAAGCCTGAGCCTCAGGGAGGGAGGAAGAAGAGAAAGAAGAGGAGAGGCAAAAAGAAGGGAGGGAACCATGAGCAAAAGATGGAACAAAAGGAGGGAATGGAAGGAAATGGAACAGATCAGAAGATCTGTAATAAGGAAAAAGATCCAGAATCAGCTAGAAGAGATAGTGTGTCAGCATCAGAATGGGACGTGGACGGTCCCGTCCCTGAAAGAACCAAAGAGGCTGAGATGGATCCAGTTACGAATGAGGAGGAGAGACAAGAGACTGAGGAAGTCGATGCTGTAGAACTCACAGAAAACGTATCCATCGACAAAACACTTGAAGAATCAAAGATGGATCATCTTCCAGAGGACAGACTGAGTCTGGAAACTGAAGAAGTAGTGAAGGCAGAAGCTGAAACACTCCAGCTGAAACCGAACCTTCAGGATGAGCAGGACATGGGACAAACTCTAGAATCAGAGGAAGTAGAAGTAGGATCAATAACAAGTCCTGATATGGAGGCCAGTCATAGTGCAGCTGATCTTACTGACGACTCTGAAGGTACCAAGAGCACCGATAGCTTAGACAAGGGGTGCAGTGTCGATGCTTCTGGTGGAGACATTACAACTGGAGGTGATGTCCTGACATCAGGAGGTGTCATTAGTGAGGAGGATGACATCGGGTCTGTTGATGAGATGAGATCTGAATGCACGTCTAAGAACCCTGAGAACATCACCTGTAGTGAAGACACTGAGGCTGAATCCCATGTGCACAGCAATGTTGATGTTGCTGTTGACAAGTCCGAACCTGCAAATGATTCTGCAGGTGGTGGCGACACGACCGTCATGGTTTCTGATAGAGGTCCTGAGGAGGAGACCGAGAACGATGAAGAACAGCCAAAGGCACAGACTGAACACGGATCCTGTTCTCCAGGTCACGATGACAGAGATAACTCAGGGATACAACTTGACAGATCAGAAAAGGAAGAGCTACATGGAGACTTTGGGGAACGTGCAGATGAAGTCCAGCCAGAGAACTTGTCAGATGACCTTGTGAAGAACGATGTAGATAGTCAGACCTTACAGTGTGAGGATCAGATTGATGAGTCAGATGTTCACTCAGAGGCAGAACAGATAGATCCCATTGAGATGCTGAAGACTCCTGACTCTCCAAAAGAAGCTGGAGCTGAGATCAGTTCCTTAAAGGAGCAGGACCACAGTGATGAAGGTTCAGCCACTGCAGAAGGTCCCGAACATAAAACCAGCAATCATGACCAGGAAAAGGAGGAATGTCTTTGTGCTGTAGGACAGCTGGTGGAGTCCAACGTAGACGAGGCTGAGAATAAAGATCCAGCTCAACTTCCCCAGCAGGACAGTGAGGCGGGAGATGAAGAAGATGAAGAAGGGCAGTCTTTTGATTTTGATGACATGGCTGAAGAGCCACAGCTCAGTATGGATCTAGAAGAGGAAGAAGTGGAGGAGGGTGTTCAGGTCATGTCAGATGAAAACACTGGCGGCTGGTCAGCGCTGTGCCAGAGTGACAGGAGGGGAACAGGAGAGCAGCCAGCTGATGGCGACGGTGAGAAGTGTTCGGTTGAAGAGGTGAAGCAGGCAGATACAACAGATAAAGACTCTGATTCTTTGAATGAGCCAAACTCTCTGGCTCAGACGGATGAAGAGAAGGAAACGGTGGAAGTTGAGCAGGAAAGCACGGAGAAAGAACCTCCAGCAGACGAGCCCGAGCACACTCTGAACGTCAGGGAGCTCCTGGTGGTTGAGGAGATCGGTGTCGTAGAAGGTCACAGTGCAGAGAACATTGAACCAGTGCAGGAGGGATTAGATGCCATCAAACATGAGCTGCAGGCTGAGGAGTTACCAAAGAGTCTGGACCAGGTGGGCAGCAACAAGGAGCCCCCCCTCTCTGGGAAAGAGGGGAAGAAGAAAGGCAAAACCAAGGGCAGAGAAGACTGCAAGATGTCTTAAACACAATGCACAGAAACACAACTTCATCCGCCTGCCTCGCCTTCTGCTTAGCTGTGGACAAATCAGGGAAACACACCAGACGACCTCACAGCACTTTGAATCTCCCCAACATGTCGTTGATGTATGTGTGTGTACTTTGTTTGTACACATAACAGTCCACTGTCAGAACATTCATTTTGATTTAGTGTGTATGAATAAATAATGTAATGTGATGATGTATGATGATGTTTACTGGGAGATAACGTAGATTTTACTCTTGGATGTAACACTGCACTTCACCTCCCAGCCAGCATCCCTCCTGATGCACATTTATAATGCTGCTTGTCATATTTAATGAATGATATTGTTCCATAAAGGGATCACTGGACATTTGTTACAAACTCTTTTCATTTCGTAGGTGATAAGTGAAATAAACAAAATGTTTGACGGAGATCGTCACCGTGATGAAGACTTGTACATGTTGTAGTCTGTTCTGTTGTTCCAAACCATCTCAGTTCTGAGGACTCTTCATCATAAAGTTAAGACATTATGTACCCAGAATGAAATGTGGATCTAAATTCATCTTTGTAAAACAACTTTGAAACTGCGGTAGTGAACAGCCGGACGTGTTCCAACAAACCTTCTGATGCAGATTAAAGTGATGGTTGACCACATGTACCTGCATCGTCCTGCTCTCCTTGTTGTTTTGGTCTTCTGTGCTGTGTTCCCTCACATTGACCTCAAGAACGTGTGCATGCTAACCTCCCCCCCCTCACACTCCACTCCACTCCATCACTCCCCTTTGGATGTCTGCACTGTGCATGCATCAGCCTCCCACCCTGACCCAGCCCCCTCCCACCAAGACTTTGGCTCCACCCACCCCTGGTATGTTAACTTATTTTTCCTGTTATGTCACTGAGATTCACGACATTCCATCCGCGTTAACGATGAGTGACCAGGACCTGGAGGTGAAGAGAGTTTGTCTCATTGTTTTACTTTATCTTTTAGAGATCCGCCTCCGGAAGCTGGTGGATGAACGAGAAAAAATGATCGAGCAGGTGGGTCAGTGATCATCCATCATCATGTAGTCCCACAGTGGAGAGTCAGGGGAGGAGGATCCTACTGTCGTGTCCACTAGTTTACTTTGATTCCTACTGATGTAAATATTTATATTTACTCCAGTTGGAGAGCCGTGCCGAGATTTATAGGAGATTATTTCTTCAAAATAAAATATATACTTGGGGCTCATCAATTGATTAGATGTGAGGGGTCACTCACTGTCACCGTTAACCTCAGAAAAACAACGGTCACAATCAACCTTATTTCCAGACACTGTCTGCAACCACTGGTCCCTCCCTGCAGTGTTTTACTGATCAGCTGATGTCTTCCGGCTCCGTCCACAGGTGAAGAAGCTAAAGGCCCAGCTGGAACAGAAACCTCAGAGGAACGGCACAGCGAGCGGTTCCAGTCCAGAGGAGGAGGTTGTTGAAAACAGCAACGATCCCAACATCATGGAAGTGCAGAGTAAGAGTTCAGACTGCAAACACAATCACAGTTTACTGCTCGTGTGTCTCTTACAGCTTGAAAATCATTTCTTCTGCTTTACTTTTCAGGAGATTCCAGCAGGCAAGTGAGTGACATGAAGTTCAAACTTGTGAAGGCAGAACAAGAAGTGACGGCTTTAGAACAAAACGTAAGCTGACACGACTTTACAGATTCATAGCACACTCGAAGCACGAGCATGTTCTCATTGGAAGTTTTAAGGAAGCACATAAGGAGTTGCATCATTTGACCAGCAGTGGGCGCCACAATAAGTAAATATCTCATGGCTTGGCCTCCTTACTGCTGCTCTCGGCTAATTAAGAAGTGAATTTCTTTGGTTTCCAGGTGACCAGACTTGAGGGTCAGGTGACACGCTACAAGTCTGCATCAGAGAACGCAGAGAAGGTAGAGGACGAGCTAAAGGCTGAGAAACGGAAACTACAGAGAGAGGTAGAGAGTTGATCTTCTCACAAAGCAAAGATCAGCCGTCAGCATGCTGAATCGTCTGTCTCATCTTTCTTCCTCTTCTCTCCTCTCTAACACAACAGTTGCGGTCGGCACTGGACAAGGTGGAAGAACTTGAGTCAAACAACAGCCACCTCTCTAAAAGACTGGAGAAGATCAAGTCCAGTCGGGGCATGGCTCAGACTCCATAGCAAACACGCCACAGATCAACTTCTCCATCCACAACTGGCTTCTCACCGGGATAAAAGTTAGTCAGCAGTGGGGGTTTCCCTCCCAGCTGCTCTGTAGCAACAATAAAAACATAACAAAACCAAGATTAATTATCAAATCCACAGAATAGAGAACACAAATAAGCAATGTGCCATTTCTGTCAGTTTTCTGTCTGATGAGAATCATGTAGCAGCGTGCACACACTCAGGGAGAATGAGAGGGGGGGGGCCACAAGGCTGAACCTCCGACGTGTTGAGTGGCCACACGGAAGATCCCCAACATCACCGAGAAGACTTCCCTGTTGTCCAGCCCTCTTCCTGCTGCCTCTCATCCAGATACCAGATATTTACTTGCCTTCCTCACATGGAGAACTGAGAAAAGACCGAAGCCAGTGCAACAGTTCCAGAGTCCACGGCCCGAGACTTACCTCCAGAGGGAATGAGTGCTTTGTGTGTTTGTGAATGAAAGAGCAAATTTGTGTGTATTTTCCTTGTCAAATCGTTTTTCTCGTTTGCATCCAAAGCCAAACTATTTTTTAGAAGCTGAACAAGAACCCCACAAAAAAAAAAAAAAAACACTCGCAGGTTATTGAACGATGAACAGCTGATATACAAAAGCTTTTTCTGCTTCATATAGTTGCTCACTGGTTTGCTTTGTGCTGCACACACTCAGTTACTGAAGAAATGTGACAACAGGGACTGAGACAGTGAAAGTAAGAGGCACTGAAGACACTGGGGAGATGCTGCTTCACTGTTTACAAAGCTGTAACGTGTTTGGAAGGAAGCATAAGTTCAATCACTGTGCAATAAAATGTCCATGCTGCACCTGCATGAGCACATTTTAGTCCTGGAATCATGAATGTGGGTCCTCATGTTGCAAAGCTTTATTCCCCAGATGTTTGCAGCCATCTTGAACATATCTTATGTAGCTCACAACCTCAGCTCAAGGTTCACTTGCTCACCTGCCCCGAGCTTTCAACCATATTACAAACCCGGAGGTCCTCATTCAAAGGGGGAGTTTTCAGTTTGTTCTGGATCTGTAGATGTTCAAACTTTCACCACTATTCACCTGAAGATTCTGAAAGTAGACCAGGGAACAAACTCAGCGAGAAAACATGACAGGCCTGAAAGCTCCGGGACTGTGAGTGAGTGGACCCTGTATCAATTTTTTATTTTTTATCAGCACTGTAATGTCAATCATACATAAATGATATATGTTGTCTTGCAAACCTGGTATTTATTGTGTTCCTGTCCTGCTCTGGTAACGTCACGACCAACTGATGATACAATTTATATAAAAGACACCGGAAACATGCTTGAAAGTCAAACATAAACCAAGAATAGCACATTGTATATTGGCGTGATGCTGACTTGATTTGCTTTAATTCTCCTTGTTTTGTATGTAAACAGTTAATAAATGGTTTGTAACACATTATGATGTAGTTGTAAGCAGCTCGGTGTTTGTCCTTCAGTCCCTGAAGAGCCGGCTGGTGTACAGACAAGATGAAATAGCACGTACACCAAAACATAGTTGGAACACACTTAATGTACTTACAACTTTAACCACGTGTGTTGTCATAAGCTTTTTAATACATGCTGCTTAGAAATGCGAAAAGAGGAGGGCTAAAGTTACCAGAGTGACTTGTTTGATGATGGACGAGTGTGTGTGTGTGTGTGTTCCCTACATTTGGAACTTTACTGTAGATGAAGACAGCATCTTGAAGAAGACTTTTCCACGTGCAGAAAAGTCTTTCTGAAAGCTGCCTTGAAGGAAACTATAATAATGACATGTCCGGGGACAATCTAATAAAATGCCTTTATCCAGATCATCTGAAGAAGGCTGTTTTGTGCAGCTACATGTTGGATGTTACTCGGCTCCATTCCAACATGCACAAGCACTGTTAATGTTTTTAGAATTTATCTATGAAATAGCCATCTGAATAGAGGTCTTTTAATATATTTTTTACCAGGAAATTGCCTTTTGTGTTGCTTAGCAACGGGCATCCTTCTCATATGAACGTCGCACCACTGCAAACCGTTTCTTTCTCTTTAGTTTAAATGATGCTGTAGCTTGAACTCTGCAGCTGCTCTTAAAGACACAACGTATCCCCAGTTGTAGCTGATGCTTTGCAGTGGTTTTATTCTCTATGGAATATAATAATAAATACAGCTGTTTCAGCAGAAAAGTGCATCTCAACAGGACATGTTTGATTTTTGTTGTTCAGACCTCTGCTGTGTTGTAACCTTCACAGCACAAGTTGAGAGTGAAGTGAACTACACATCTCTGGACTCTCATCCAGATGTGGTGGATGGACTGCTGGGTAACCTACAGTCTGAGTCCTCCTGTGTGTTCTTGCTTGTGGGACGGTCACAGAACGTCCGCTTCTGGATTCGCTGAATCATACGGCGTCCATAGAAGTCCCGATAATCAGGTGGAAGTTCATCAAGAGAGTGCAGTGCTCTCTCCAGTGTTTGAAAGGCTCGACCTGCAGCAACTGGGTCTTTATTGCCATACGGGTCCTTTTTGTCATAGCTGTCTGCAGGTAGATGGCGCCAGAACACGTTGACCCCCACACCAAACTGTAGTGCAACGGTATTATGGAACCACAGAGCTGAGAAGAGTAAGTAACTGTGAGACTGATGTAAGATACATGGATCGTTTTTGTGAATGTCCTAACTGTGATTTTATTACAATTGTCTTACCAGGAATAAACAGTAGATCTCCAGGCTCCAGCACACACTCGTATCTTACTGCCTTCACAAACTCAGGAAACATGTTCATGTCTGGGGAGTCGATTTCCAGGACCTCTGATTTATCACCTGACATGTTCAATTAAGAATAAAAAATAACACTAGAGTAATTAATGACGCTATAACATTACATAAACAAACAGAGTATGAAAATATACCTGGCTGATTTTATATTACTTGCCTGACAGGTAGAGGTGCAATGCATCCTGGGGGCTGTAGAGAACCACTCTCTTGGTCCCCGTCACCTGAGCCAGCAGGTTGTCCATCACCTGTGGGAATGAACACGCAAAGAACAGAAGATAAAGGAGCATGTTGAGGAGAGCATCCTGGAAGGTCTGTTAAAAACAGACGTCATTTCCTTGGAGAGGAGCAGCGGCAGTGAATCATTGTGCTCAGCTCTCAACTCAAGTCAGACTCTTTCTTACTGATACCTTACTGCTGACTTATTATCCAAACCTAACATGCCACCACACTTTCCAACACTCACATCGTAGTGTGTCCACAGCTGCAGACCGCAGGAGCTGATGCGGAAAACGCTGGAGAAAAACTGATCGGGTGCAAAGAATTGTGGGATATGAAAGTCTTCTGCCAACTCCGGAAACTGTTTGTTCAGATCAGCAGGTTCCTGCAAGTGATGAAGAATATTGACCATATTTATATTCCCTGTCAAGAGATACTGCTGATCGGGACGTTTTGACTCATATTGGAGACACTAAACACTCAACAATAGATTTTAAAATAAATGGTGTAGAGTACTTTAATTTATCCCCAAATGGAAGATTATTGTTTTTAATAGCAGCCAAATCTAAAATGAACATAGACTTCACAGAAAGTCGAATTCTTTGAAATACCTTTCTGACGTCTTCTCCCAGGGTTCGAAGATAATAGCTCTCATCCTAAAATAAGACCCAGCATTATTAGAATGATCAAATATGCTCTATATTAAGGGCCGATACTGACATGGATGTTTAGATTAACAATTTGACTGATGACAATGTCTTTTTATTTGTTTATTTTCCTTGTTTACTGTTAATAAAGAAAGATCTTTAAAAATTAAGAACTGTTATCAAGTCTTTCATCCTTTTATTACTGTTTTATACTTCACCTGTCTTCTGTATATGAGACGTACCTCACACAGGAAGAAGTCAGACTGTTTCTTCTCAGATGCCCGTTTCACAAATTCACTGAAAGGCAACGTCCTGTGAAAGAAACATCGATGAGAAGCGAAGAGAGCAGAGAGGTATTGATACGTACGTGTTTGTCTGAAGGAGAGAAAGAGAGAGAGAGAGAGCTCACTTGTAAGCAAAGTTCTTGTTAAGGAAGTTCATCTGTGGCACAGCTGAAACATGAACCTTCACATCCTTGTCCCCCCCTGTCTGTGCAAGATACTCAACGGTCCACTTTTGCAGGCACGGACCCAGACAAACACCTCTCAGCACAGCTGGTCTACGCTGGAAATCAAAATCACATTTGATATATAGGTGCAGGCTGCCTCCATTGTAGTGTTTAATGCTATTTAATCAACCTGTGATCTAACATCAAATACAAGAAAGCCCCCACTCTCATACCAACTGGTACATTGGTTGAGCGCTACACAGCCTGGGAGAAGAGAGGTTTCATATGTTCAGTGAATACGGAGGAATGCAGGATATCACAACCTCTACTGCTTTCTTTTCTTCATATGACCCAAAATTCTGTGTACAACACTGCCCACATTTTTTAGCAAAAGAATGTTATTTCTGAGAGAGCAGTGCCGAGCTTTAGGAAGATTATTATTAAATTTCAATTAGACAATCTAAAACCAGAGATTATCCGGTGCTTTTACTTAATAATTGACCTTATTCAATACTAATATTCGATTCGGACATGAAATAGTAGCACATGCTCCTGATTATATTACGAAGGTTCAGTTCTATTGAGGTAAATATAGGAAATTCATGTGATTAGAAACACCAGTGTTTACCTTAACTTACTTAATATTGTATGTCTAACTGCTGTGAAAAAATGCATATAGCTTAAATGAATTATCTGAATTGATCTTGGTATGATTTCTGTTGCTAAATAAATCAACTTCTAATTCGAGCAAATGCTACTTGTGCTGTGAATAAAAGCATCTACCGCAGTGAAACATTTCCTGTACATGAAGTCAGCTTTCACTGCCGCTGCAAGAAGCAGAATCGCCTCATTACCTCTGGATAAATGTCTCGTAGAAAAGCGTCTCTGTCTACATCTTTAAATATCGGCACAGGTACTTTTTCCTGTCCAGCCATGAATACAGAGTTGAAGCAAAACAAACGGTTCTCCGGAGTCCCACATTTTTAGTGTTCCCCACAGAAACAAAGACGACCAAGCGAACGCAAGCTGTTTGTAAAAAGAACATAAAGTCTACAAGTTACAAAATAATGTGTTTAATGATGAATATCAAAATCAGCATTGCCTCGTGTATACTATGTGATTCAAATATGTATGATACCAAATCTATTTAATTGTTTAGAACCGGAAGATAAAGTAAACGGACAGGAAAGCTTCAGAAGAGAGCCGAGATGGCGCTTTTGGCATATAGAGGTTGTTCCAGGTTCTCATCCTCATTCAGCTTAACACGCCTGTTTGTACAAGACAGTATCAACCTGAACCGGTCCAGTAAGACACGACTACCTCTCTCTTCAGCCGGGGTTCGGGCGGAACGGGCGTACAGCTCCGACCGGGGAACACAGAAGCAGAAAGTGGTAGTCGTCGGCGTCCCGAACCCTTTCATCTGGTTCCGCACGCGGATTTACTACTTTCTGATCAAAACCTACTTCGACACAGAGTTCAGCATTGAAGAGTTCACAGAAGGGGCGAAACAGGTTTGCTGTTGTCAGCGAGTTCACACTTTGTATTTCCCTTTGAAACACCAGTTTATTCCGTGTTGTGACTCTGGTGTCGATGAATCTTGCAGGCTTTCTGTCATGTCTCGAGGCTGCTGTCACAGTGTCAGTTCGGAGCTCTCGAGGGGCTGGTGGCCAAAGATGTGAGTATGAGAGTCCAGCAAGCCCAAACCTGTCCGATCTCTCTAAATGCTAATGTTGTGTTTGGGGCAGCAGTTTAAATCACACGAATCCTTTAAATCACACCCATCGTTCAAACTTCAAGGTCTCCTAAATTGGGAAAGCAAATGTATAAACATTATGAGATGGGCAAAGTTCTGCACTCCAGATCTTTTTCACAGCAGTCGTTTTGACTCGCCCTGCAGAAAAAGCACACGTGTAAATAATAACTAACAATAGGTCAGTTACATTATTTTCCCAGGAAACAATGTTGATCCACGATAACAGATCCTTCAAGTGGCTCCATTGAAAGTCATGCAGCCATTGTTTGTGTTATTGATTCCACAATTGCTTTTCCGTGAAACTGAAGCAGCTGAATCAGTAAATGGTCTTCGGTGATCATTTGTTTTAATTATTTACATGTTTGTTTTTCCTACCGCAACATGTACATCTTTCTTCCAGGAAAGAGGCCACTTAATCTGCTTTGTGGAAACAAAAAAAGTAGATGCAAAACAAGATATTCAGTTAATAATGCAGGTGTAAATATGTCCTGTAGGCTCACCCTGGTCAGAAGCTACAATTAAACTGAGTTCTTTGAAAAACAAAAGTAAGGTCTGAAAATCAGTCATCCACTGTGCTGCAATCCAGTAAAAGACCTTCACTCTGCTTGGGAGTCTGAACTATTCGCACCTCTACATATGATTGTATAGACAGTCTGTAAAGTGCACATCACTCTGGTTACTTAAAGCTGAAACTCAGACGCAACCTGTGATGCCGGCTCATGAGTAGGATGCATTATAAAGGAGCATAATAAAAGTTTATCTAGTCTTGAAGCATAAGCCTGAAGTATAAATATGCAGGTGTTATCTCTTTGCTCAGTTTCAGTTAATCATCCAGTTAATCTCCATGTCCTTGCAGCTCATTGGGAAGCTGGAGGAAAAGTGCAACCTGATGCCATCAAGCTACAAGACGGCTCTGTCTGCTGATCCTGATGAGATTATGTACACAACACCGGGAGATGTGGGAATCTACTATGATGATGATGGTTGGCCAATAGGATCATTATTTTTGCTCCATTACAGAAATCATTATTATGGTTAATGGTTGATATGTGTTAATCTTTTTTAAACTATTTTCCCCAGGGAGAAAGTTTGTGAGTATACTGATGCGTTTCTGGTACCTGACAAGTGCCCGTCTCCCTGAAGAAACCCTAGATGGAACTCGTATCTTCCAGGTAGCTATTGGTGGGGAGGGAGAAGCAGAAACAAAGAGACTGCTAACTGCAAATTATGAGTGAGTATATATTTTTATTCACATGTAATATGTTGAATAAAGTGGTATTTACTATCTGCATAATATTTGTTTAATAATCTCTTTTTCACAGGTTCCAAAGGGAGTTTACTAAAGGAGTGGCCCCAGACTGGACCATTACGAGGATAGAGCACTCAAAGCTTCTAGATTAAGGTGCTGATTTGAGGAAGATACGTCTGTGGAAACTAATCAAAGAGCAGAAAATTCCCTCGATGTTTGCTTTAATTACATTGAGGAAAAGTTTGCTCGAGAGATTCCACGGAATGAAAACGAGTTGCAGCGATTCAGAAGAAAATCAGAGGACGGCACCAGGACACACTTGGATTATATTTCTTTGAGGAGACAAATGAACAAAACGCAGCTTTTTCAACCACAACCCAGAATTTTTCTTCACTTTCTCTAATATCGAGAACTTGACTACGATTGAGAACTCTTGTACTGGAGACTTTGGCCAGTGGAGTCTGTTATTCTTTTAAATAAGTCATAGCCTTATTATAACTCTTGTGTATTTGCTCGATGCACTAAATACCTTCTCACTGAAAACGGTTATTTACTCATGCTGTCTGACTTTGGTCTGATAGAGGGACTGAAGCTAAAATTATACGTTTATTTTTCCCTATTTTTGTCCAGTCTTAGAGCTGCTGCTGTACACACTTTCATTAGTGTTTAAAGTCGAACCCAATAGCTAGGTAACATATTTTTGTTTGTGGAAACTCGCATCTTGTCGTTATTTTTATGAAAGATGAATTGAATGCAAAACCTTGTGTCGCACAAATGTGTGTTTGTGGAAGATTTTTAGATTGATTTTTATTTCCACAAAATATTGGACTTTTGACAGTCTTGTCTTGTGGCTCTGTTGCATATGTTATACACAGTATATAATGTTGTGTGTACATGTGCTGGTAAATGTGAAAGAATCTTCATACAGCTACCACAGACCTATTAAATTATTTTATTAAAGATCAGAAAAACAAGGCATGCAAAGTACTTTTCCTCTGATATTCTCCCTTATTAATATTTCTTATTATCCTTGTCATTATTTGTCTATTTCTGAATATGATAATACATGCAATGAGACTTGCCTGTATAATGTTGAAAAATTATTCCAAAACTATTTAATTTTTTGGTTTTAGGTTGGAAATAAAATAATTATATTAAAAACAACTACAAGAATAAAAGCAAATATATTTTTATTTTTTTTGTAATTTATTGAGGAATAAAAATTTAACAAAAACAAATGAGCAACTCTTAGTGTATATTGCATTGATCTAGTAAAGTACTATCACTGGCTATCTGTTCTCCCATTCGTCCATTTACCTAACGTCACCGCCCATTGGCCGAGCAGCCAGCCAATCACCTTTCGTTGTATGGTAAGCGGGTGGTGTCGTGAGGTTCAGCTCCGGTGTGAGTGTGACAGTCTCTAGCGTCTTCCTCGGCGAGGAGTGTGACGTTAAACAATGGAGATTCTTGTGTTGATTAACCACCTGTAAAATTTAAAAGCCGGAGCCGGGATTTAACCATGAATTTCGCCGTCCTGGCCTTTTACAGTTTAGCTCTGGGGATTCTCGCGGTTGGCCTACGAGAGTTGCTGACTGGCTTCGAGGAGAACAGATGCAGCATGACATACATGTTCGAGTACCCGGAGTACCGGGTAAGTAGCCAGGCTAATTGTTAATATTTATATAATATTGAGTATCCTTAAATTAACCAGTAGTTAACTTCATGTTTGCGAAATATAAGCTGGCGTGTTTCAACATAAACTGCCAACATTAGGTTGACTATTCCGGTTCCCTGTCAAACGTCTTTCAGGCTATTTAACGAAACCTAACATTGATGTTATATTTCTTTAGAAACGTCCCCCCACATACAAACACACACACACACCTCCCCGGAAGTCAGGTGAAGACTGAAAGATGTTAGCAGTACAATGTAGGTCGTCTCATCTGCTCTCCATGCTCACTAACGTGCTCATCTGTCCAGAAGTGGGGCACCGCTGGAGGCGATGCTCCGTGTGGTCGTTAGCCTGCAGACAGTAGTAGTAGTGATGGAGGCGTCTTCTGTGGTGGCCATCTACATCTGTAAGATAAATACACTTGTCTTAAAGTGGGTAATACACTTGAATCAGGACGCTTTCGGGGAAATAAATACTGTGCAGAGGCAGATAAGTAATATAAAAGTAATAATTATTCAAATGCAAACATGTATAGAGAAAGATACATGGAAAATATATACTCTCTTTGGCCTATATTGTAATTTTTAGAGGTATTTGAAATAATAAATCTTTTATTTGATTTATGTTCTGTCATATTTCCAGTCATTGTCTATTTGTATGTTTTATATACTGTTTCTAACAATGAAGGTGTGGTCGTCCCTTGTGTGCATTAAGGCTCAGAAATCATATTTCTTTAGTCAGGATGCCTAAATTACTATTTAATCTATTGTCAAGAGTGCTATCAGAATTACAATATCTGTGGAAATAATTGCAATATGATTTATTTTAGCATATTATTCAGCCCTACAGCAGAGTCTCTATATCAGGTAACAAACACCATCATATTCAGGGGTTGTGGTGGTGTTCGGGCCATCTCCTGATCATCTGATCAGGGGATGAGAGTATCTGGGTAGTTTGCCACATCAGCTATTTTCTAGGGCAATCGGGATTTTTATGTTACATATGAAGTTGCATTAGGTTGGCAGATGAGCCCGTAAATCAACAAAGTATTTGTCAAAGTATTGTCGTCATATTTTTTTAACTCAACTATTGATATCCATATCACCTTCCATTGTCAGCAGGCTCAGTTTTCAGCCTTGTCAGATGCACATGACTTTTAACATAACCAGTGTTACTGCAGGTATTTAAAGTAATGCAACAGAGTTGGACAGTCAGTCAGAAAGGTTTCCTTTTTAGTGAGACAGTTTTTTTCAGGTAGCAGAAGGCAGTTGAACTGTCTGATTTAAAGTGAGCATGGCAGTTCACCACTGATCCATGTTTGTGTGGTTGCATGTTGATTTTCCCAGCGTGTGACGCTGCTTCGTCGTGTGGTCAGACTGTACCCAGCATACGGGCTCTACCTGTATGGAGAGGGTCTGTACGCCCAGGAGACCCATGAACTGAAACTCACCGGGGCGCCTGTGCTCTTCCTGCCTGGAAATGCAGGAAGTTACAAACAAGGTAAGTCTATAAAAGAGATAGAAATAGTACGTTAATAAAGATAACTTGTGACCGGGTGCAGTTCTAGCTTTCAGATTGGCTGTCTCACGGACATGAAATCAGCCTCATACTTCTCGTTGATTTGTCTTTAACACGTCCTGAACTATCTTGCACATAAGCTGTCATTCGATGAAGACCTGATGTTTTAGCTTCGCCACAGCTACATGTTTTCACAATCTGCTTTGTCTGTGAGAACTTGAAAAACCAGCTGTTTGTTTCTGTATTTCATGTCGCTTGGGTCGGATTCTTTTATCCTTTCAAGGATACGTTGATGAAGAGAGTGAAGACATACTGATTTAAACTGTTCTAGTAGATGTAAAAGGATGATTCCAGTGATGTTATATATTTCTTGTTTTAAACTAATCCCACGTACAGACTACAACCAACCATGAGCTGATGCTGCCACTAAGAGGATCTAAAGCCTGAATTCTTTGCTATCAAACATCAGTGAACACTATTTACCCTGTTAGAGAAACATTTACATAAAACTAGAGTCTGAGCCTTTTCTAAATAAACCATACAATTGTGATGCTTGTTTTTTATTTCAAATGCATTTCCCTTTTGGTTGTTTTTTATCTTTTAATGACTGTTTGCCCCAAATTTAAACATATTCTATATTATAGATTTCACCTTTTTAAAATAAGCAGATAGTTGGGTTGTATGTAATCAAATAAGAAAATATTTAATAGGATTATCAAGATCACAGTTTGAGGTATTGCAGGCTAACGAAATCAAACTTGGGAGCTTCTGGTGATGCACAATGTTCTCCATCCAGTAATTGATTGAGTTATGGAGGCCTGCTATCGCTATCAGGAGTGTGTAGGAGGGAAACGCCCACGCTTTGTTCATGTGAAATCACATTCAACAGTTACACTGGCTGCGGCCTGGGCTGTTTGAAACGATGGTCCTCGCTCTCTAATCTTTTCTTTATTCAGATGCAAGTTGAACCGAAGCTGCTCTTTCACACCCAACTCCACCAGTTGCACCATCTCATTAAGATATGATATCTTCAAATCAGGGCGTCGCTGGAATGTTTCAGATGTTTTCCATTTAGGAATTTTAGGGAATGTTTAGAAACACAATTAGCCTTTTATAGCAGGTAAGAGCCTCTAAAGGATCAGAAGAGATTACAGCTCTTATCAGCAATTTATAAATGAATAATTAGTTTACTCATTGTATGAAAATGAGAACAGCAGAGCAGCATTACAGTTCAACTTATGGTTGTGATTGGTAAACATAATACTATGACGGTTACATAAGATTTATTGTCCAAAGATTGAAAGCATCTTTGACTACAATGCATGAGGCATTAATTTATTGAGTTACACAAATTAAATTTATCTGTCTTTGTTCTGTTCATGAAGCTCGTTCCCTGGGCTCGGTGGCCTTGAGGAAGGCTGAAAACATGGAGGGAGGTCTCCATCTAAACGTGTTCACCGTGGACTTCAACGAGGAGCTGGTGGCTCTTTACGGAGGCAGTTTGCTCCGGCAGACACACTTCCTGCATGAGAGCATTAAGGCCATCCTGAAGCTATACAAGGTCAGACCTCAAATATCATCCACTGGTCAGACTGTGTTAAGTTCTATGACACATGTTGCTGGTGGAGTAAGATTACAGATGATACACGTATCCCATTCCATCACCTTCCACAATTACATTTGGTGCATGTCGTTAATCCCTCACAAGAACATATCACAGCAGATAATAATAATAATAATAATAATAATAATAATAATAATAATAATAATAATAATAATAATAGGTGTGATCTAAAAGTCCTAAGTAACCAACATTAATTAGTAAACTGTATCAGATAGACAAAAGATTAATTATCACATGACTTTAACCTGAAACATTTGCGATTTGCAAACAAAGCACGTTTATATTTAGATGTATGGCAGCAGCTGTTCTGGTAATCAGCTCTTGGATATGAGCTTTAAAAGCAACACAAGACTGCCAGCTGAGCTCCAATGAGGTCAAATAATTTGTGCTGAAACTGCAGATACATCGGTAGAAACAACTCTCTAAGTAGTTTAATTAATGATCCAAAGGAACAGTCCTCATAACTATGACAGTCATTGAAATGTCAAAGAGAAAGAGTTGAAAATAACAAACCAGAGCTGCTTGTGTTCTTTACGGCCCTTTTACTTGGCCCTGTTGCATGCAGGTAACATGGGTACGATATCGTTATTGAACACCAGCTTCAGGTAAATATAAAGCCCTGAACCCTAAAGTCTGTTTCCTCACCTCTCACCTTGCCAGCACCTGAAGACCCCCCCTCAGAGTGTGGTGATCGTGGGCCACTCCATGGGAGGAGTGGTGGCCAGAGCGCTGTTCACTTTGCCCCGCTTCAACACAAAACTGGTGGGCCTCATCATCACCCAGGCCTCTCCTCATCTGGCTCCAGTGCTGGCGCTGGACCCGTACCTTCTGGGTAACGCTCATGCTCGTGTAGACTTGAGTTATTGAGTTCATTGATTCTTGTTGGTATCTTGGTGTCCAATTTAAAAGGGAAGCTGGAGGGGGCGTGTAACAATCCCTCAACAGAGATGTGTCTTCATTCTAAGCAAAGAGCTGATTTCACTGATTGTTTGCAAACATTCCATCAGGCGGAAGAAAGAATCAGTAATTAAGAATTCTATTCAGCACCAGTGATTTATTAACAATAACTCCAGTGGAAACTCAAATCAAACATTCAGATTTATTACAGAAAGTCATTTTTCTAAACATGTCAGTGTCTCCTTGGCATTTGAACATAAAGATCGGTTGGATCCTGGTTTAGTTATTAACTCTCTTTGTCCCCGTACTGTAGACTTCTACTCTGCAGTGAGGCTAAAGTGGGTGAGCCAAGCAAACAAGCTCAGGAATGTCACCGTCTTATCTGTTGGTGGAGGTTACCGTGACTACCAGGTGCGCTCTGGTCTGACATCACTACCTTGCCCCCCCGGAGACCCCAATAAGTTAGCCCTGGTGGTAGGTGATGTTTGTGAAATGTATACGTGACACTTGAACAAGTAACTTCACCATTTTCTAAAGAAATTATACATACAATTATATTCCATTATAAATCTAATGTGTTGTTTTTTTCCAAGTCAACTGCAGTTCCCAGGACGTGGTTGTCCACTGACCACCTCTCCATTGTTTGGTAGGACATTCTGGACTTCGGTTGTCTTTGTCATGAATGTACAAGTTAATTTAAACATTCTGCAGACACAAACAGTGTTTGTCTTTATGTTGCAGGTGCAAAGAGCTTGTCCTTGCCACTGTCAGGGCGTTCTTTGACCTCATTGATCATGAAACAAGACAGGTCAGAATGACACACGGGGATACAGAACTATAACGGGACTTCTTTTGAAAAGTGGAAATTAATTGTTCCATCTCTGATAAGCATGAATATGTGAATATGTTTCCTACCTAATCATGATTTTGTTATTAGTTCACAGAAAGCACAGAGAAGAAAATGACTGTTCTCAACCACCACTTCATCCAACACCCTGTCAGGACGGTGGCAGAAACTCAAGATACCTCCGTCTCCTTCTTAGGTTAATGTCCAGATTACCAGTATTACTGTATTTGCCCAACCTGCCTTGATACTCGGTGATCAGTGTTCACGTCTGTTTGCGTACTATAAAACCCTTTCATTGGGGAAACACTGCAGGCAGAAGCCCCACTCAACTTGTTCCTCTTGCCTTTGGCACCCATGTAAACTAACTCGTTTTTTAAACCAAGCTAATAACTGAAGTTGTGGTGGAGTGATGCTGTTAAATGGTCTTCTTCTACCCTTCTTCTACACTGTAGATGCTCCTGAAGCGTGGAGTGAAGTGAACACGTTGCGTCTATCTTACACCACACCAAAGGTACTGTACATTATTCTCATATATCAATGGACTCCTCAGTTTATGCCTGTCAAGTTTTGTGATCAGCATTGCTCTGTGCCTACAGGAAGGACAGGTCAAATACTTCCTGTTTGCCCTTTCAAGTCGCAGGAAAGCCTACAGCCACTTCTACTGTCGTAGCAGCAACCTGGTGAGTGTGTGTGTATCATTAGAATATGTATGGTCTTACCCATCTGTGTCCACATGGTCTACATATCTTGAACCCCACGTTATCTGATTGTGATGGATTGTTGTCCAACAGGAGATGACCAGCTGGGTGTACGGCTGTGTGCACAGGAATGGCTCCTCCTGGTAAGACTATGATAACAGTGTACCTCTGTCACTGCCACGTTTAACCTGAATCAACATTCTGATACTTTCACTCCCGTGTTATACAGTAAAAGTCTTCTTTACCCCAGTGTGCGTGCAGTGGATTTGTCCATGGGAACTGAGCTCCTGCCTCCATACAAGGTAAAGTCTTCTGAAAGGACCGTGTCCAGTCCGTCCGAGCTTCTGCTGGTTGCTCTTAACTGTCCGTCATCCTCCTCAGGTCCTCGTTCTGAGTCTCAGTGACTTGTCTTCAGTCACTCATCTGGTTGTTTCGGCCTCCAACATCAACGGCAAGCAGGTACATGACCACATCCAGCCTGCTGGCTGCATCTCTGCTTCTCTCTGTCAGGGAGCTAATGTTCAGCCACTCTTCATCACCTCCTCCTGCATCTCTCTCATATTGTGAGGAAACAGTAAAAGGGTCCAGACTTCACACACACAACAGGACAAGACAATCTGATGTCTTTCTCATGCCGACATATTGTTGTGTTTCCTGTTTTTCTGATGATATACTTGTTTCAAATGTATTCTTTTATGATTTAGAAAAACAGTCATGACCACAGGTTCTAGCAGGCAATATATTACATGTCTACCTTTGTGCTAGTATACCTGGTCTGGCACCCGCCACCAAAACCCTCTACAATTATGTAATGACATACAGCTGTACCTATTTTGGCTAATGGGGAGGTCCACATCAGGATATATGTAAAACAAACATACTAATGTTTGGTGATTAAAAGGAGGTAACAGTCTACATTTCTGTACTTCAGTCTCCGGCATGCTGTTAGTTTGTCAGTGAAGTCATGCGATGCCATGACCTGACATGTGTATCATATCACCTGCTGACGAGTGCAGGTGCAACCACGTGCACATTTACAACAACAAACGAAACAACATACATTGAAACAGCACGTCTAACTATTCAGAGATGTTCTTACAATAAGCCTGAAGACGAGGTACCAAATGTGGCCAGAAGAATGCAAATGACAGGACGAATGTTTTGTATCCCACAGTTCACAGTGGAGTGTGAGTGGCAGAGACAAGAAGCTCAGACTCTGTCTCTCCCCGTACCTCATGTCCTGTCCTTCGGTGAGTTGGGTTACTGCTGATTCTCACCCCACCACCCGACCAGCAGCCCCCCACGTAAGACGTTTGTTCCATTGTTCCAGTAATTGTGTTTGTTCCAGGTTTGACTGCCAGTGATATCACAGTGAACTCCTCTGGACTTCTTCACATCATCGTGCTGCAACGCTTTCACCAGGTATCCCTGTTATTTCCTGACATACTGACCAGACTCCGTGTCTCTACTGTGTCACTTCATTTACACCTCTGTGTCTTCAGGTGTATCAGGCTTTCAGAATTAATGTTGCAAGTCAGTGCAGAGTACATAAAGGTGAGGTTGTCTTTCTTTTATAACGGTAGATGTGCACAAGCTGACATATACTGAGGATGATTTTATGTCTGTCAGCAGACAGGTTGCCCAGCGTGTATAGAATGAAGGTGCCGTGGTTTCGCGAGGACTCTTTAACCACAGTCAGGTTAGTAACATGAACGTCCGTCTGCAAGCTGTTCCCGGCTTCAAGTCAATCAACTTCTTATGGTTTCTGTCCACCAGTGTGCCATCAGTGACCGAGATCTCAGGGATGCTCCATACAAGTCACCTGGACAACACCTCCAGTGTCCTCCTTCACCTCCACACTGCCCCCAACTGCCAATACAAGGTATTACTCCTAGGCTGCTGTAAACTACAGCCTCCATAATGGAAGGCATGTTTTCAATTATCAGTAAGATATATTAAATATGTTTACCCTCTGATTATAACCTCAGGTGTCAGTGAGGACTTCATTTCCCAGGGTGCTCGGACAGGTAACACAACTTTCTTGTTTCTTTGGGTAATAAACTGAATGTCTTAAAGTGGAATATTGAGAATATTCTTCAGATGTTTCTCATGATTTCATTCATGTTGTGACAATATTCAAACAAAATGTTTCTTACTGCGTATGTACTCTTCATTCACTGTACCTCAGGACACAGTATTAATGTGAACAGGAGAAAGCCCAGGTGTGATTTGCTCTCTCTAATCTGGCAGATACTGAGGTTCTGTGGTCCCATGGTGCCAGTGTACACTGCTGTAACTCTCCTCCTGGCCTGTGGGGGTCAACTGTCCTCCATCCTCAAGACACGACGAGCAGCAGACATGAGCCAGGTGGTAGGCAATGGCCTGCAGCCTCATAAAGTCAACCTACCGGTTTATGTTCTTCACATCTTACTTGGGTAGGAGAAAAATGCTTTCAGCTGTTTTCCACAACTTTCTATCTAATTGTATGAGTCACCTGTATACAATTAGTATTGTATGAGTCCCCCCCCCTATGTTTGTTGCTAAATGTCTCTTCCTCTCTGCCTTCAGCTGTAGCTGGTTTAAAGATGTCTGGTCACTGCTCTGCCTGCCCCATATGGATGCTCTCCCCCTGACCCACCCTGATGCACCATTCCATGAGGGTGTGTCACCAGTCGAAGAATGGCCCCGCCTCCTGTCCCCACTCCTCTACATCTTTGGGGCAGCCGTGGCATTCTGGGGTAGCACATTGCTCCGTCTCATCATGCGCCTGATGTCACTAATCTTAGCCCTGCTACATAGGTAAAGTGTTAACACAGTGGCATGTGTTGTCATGGTAACTGGATGGTCGATTGGCTCGCTGCATGTATAATAGCACCTTCAATCTTAAATGTTATATCCAATATAATTCAACTTTCTAAAATCTGATGTAAAATAAACCTCACTTTGTTCCTCTTCCTTTCTCACTTGTAGACCATCTGTATCTCGAGACTGCGGCACCCTGCGACGGCGGACTCAGCTGCTTGTCACTCTGTCTCTGACTGTTGTTGGCGGGACATCCTGCGGGGCGTTGTCAGTCTTTGTGGCCTTTCTGCTGCACCTGTATAGGGTGAGTCTTTACACATGTTAAAAAACACAACAATAGAAACAGTTAAATACACTACAGACATGTATCCCTTGTTGTCTCAAGTTGTACAGTGATAATGCTTTTAAATGCATAATTGCATACATACAAATATATATATATATATCTGCTTCAGAGACGGTGAGTGAGGTTAGAATGTCCACTAGTTGCTTTAACTGTTCTGTAACCTTGTTTTTTACTGAATGTCCAGGTACTGAGGCTACAGATGACCGAAAGGTCTTTGAGTCACATGCTGAATCTGGTAAGACAACTGTGTGTGAGTGTGCGTGTGGTATTGTTATTGCGATTGGTGTGAACACAGAGTCAGGGTTCCAAATCACACTTTGGAGTAATAATATTTCACCTATTCCACAATGTTTCCAGGCACCTCCGAAGCACAAAAAAACTGAGAATGGCACAGTAGATGCTGTAGCCAAAGAATGTAATGGCGCCCCCCTGCTGTCGGAGTGTGCTCTGCAGGAGGCAAGGGATGACTTACAGCTCCACCTCTGCCTGTCAGCGCTCTTCACACTACCTGTAATGCTCGGTGCACCCTCACTCATCCACTGGATCCGCAATCTGAGGTACAGTATTGAAATGACTGACAGAGCACCTATCCTGCTGAAGTGGCAGCTGAGCAAAGCTCCTATCAGTAAATTAACTAGTTGTCAGGAGATCACATAAGCCATCCAATGGTAAACATTCACAGCCATGAGTCACCACAACATTATTTCATTAGTATTAACAATGCTCAACACTCTCTTCTATCCACACCTTCATTTTGATCTCTACTACACACCTGTAAGGTTTTGTGACTGTATCCTGCTGTAATGAAGCCATCAGGAGAACAACATCTCTCAACACACCTGTCAAACAGATTCTGGTAGTTCCTGCTACCGTAGGCGTCTCCAGGATGCTGTTTGCAGTTTGGTGCTGAGTTCTTTGTGTAGATTGACTCTTTACAACCCTTCTTTGACAACATGTGTGATCCCTGGCAGGTACTCCACCCAGATGGATCCCGACCCTTGTTGGCCACACAATGTGCCTCTAATTATTGCGTACATACTGCTCATTAACTGCAGCACTTTAAAACTCAGCAACAGGTACGTGTGCACCATCACCAGCACATACAGATCCTCAGAGCTATATCATCCTGTCACAGTTGAGGGCAATTCTGCTGTATTATCAACATTTAAATCTCTTTCAGTAAACTACTGCCTCTGACTTCCTGCCTCCCTCTGCCTTTGAGCATCGCCATGGTGACCTTCGCTCCACTCCACCTCTACAGAGTCACCTACTTCCTGTTGGCTGCACTCGTCCCCCTGGCTTTGTGTTGTCTTCTCTGACGGTATCAGTCCGGTTTAAGTCGCGAATTCTACCATAACAAGCCTTTCTCTAAGCTCCAAGTTGCCTCACTGCAGCTGGTTGTGACTGTTTCACACCTCGGAAGCCTTGTGATTGTCCCGGGAAAACTTACTGTATATATATCTGCCGTGGAGCAGAGCCATAGACATACATAGCTTGGGAAACTGCCTGCTCATTTTCAGCATTAAAAGCTCCTTGGCAATTACAGCATGTTTAAAAGGAAAGGATGTAAAGGCCTCGGAGCATTTGGTGCAAAATAGGTCTGTATTGATCTGAAACCAAGTTTGCCTTAATCTGTATATCTATAGCTCTGCCTTCAAGGAGAAAGACCTCCACAACCAGTGAAGCTACTGATACTAGAAGATCTCAACAGGATGTTACTGTTACAATGTCTTATTTCTGTTAGTGTTGTTGTTTCTGTCTACGGTGGCGTTGCTCACTTGTCACTGCACTGTAAACTCCTACACTGACTACAGCTTAGCGATGCTTTTGGTGGTGGGATTTCTTTACCTACTGACTGTCGTAGCACCAACTCAGTAGTTGGCAAGGTAACTCATTCATGCATTAAGAGAATCCAAAGTTCAGAAAAACAAACGAAGGCCCGCAGTAGAAAAGCCTTTGCTTGATGTGCTGGTTGTAGTCTGTTTCAAATGCCCTCCCGCCCCACAACATGTACCAAACAAAACAGGATTTAATTTTAATTTTGGTCGTATTAAGGTCGGCACAATAGCATCAGCAAACTCCTGTCCAATAATTATTTAAACAGGGGGGACAGGCCCCCAGTTTGAGAGCCACTGGTTTGGAAGATTCCAATCTACTCCAGGTTTGCATGCAGAAAGAAGCACATGAGTTCAGCGGCTGCACTAGTTGTTGGTGCGTTCAGGCACAGTCTGGAGGGGGGCACACTGCTACGCTATCATGTGTGTATCACAAGAAATAAGACTCTGCGGTCCAGATATCACATGCACCAGGAGTTGTTGTGCAGTTTTTGCAGACAGCTGTATTAAATCAGACTGGTTTGAGACAGACGATTGATGAACTCAGCTGAACTGATCCTCTGATCACACGCTATGAGACCGATCTCCTTAGTGAGGCATGTTAATGACATAGATGATGTTTTGGGTTACGCTCACTTTAGCAACAACAACTGTTACATGAGCACCAAGTTAAAGGTTTATAGGTTGTAGTAACAAAAAATAATGACTCATTTTTCTTTTAAAAAGAAACAAGCCAGGTTGTTGAACCAGACTGAAATATGCACGGACATCAGCATCGTCTGTATGCAAAAGCTTCGTGTCTCTGTTGGGGCTGTTGTGGCTCAGGAGATGAAGCAGGTTGTCTAGTGATTGGAAGGTTACCGGTTCGATCTCCAGATCCTCCAGCGACCATGCCGAAGTGTCTTTGAGTAAGACACTGAACCCCTTACTGCTTGTGATGTGTCATCAGTGTATTTACGTGTGTGAATGTGTTAGCGGCGCGGTACGCTACATACAGCTTCTACCAACAGGTGTGAATGTGAGTGGGACTAAGGCAACATTGGAACATGCTCAGAAAGGTGCTGTATAAACGCAGCCCATTTACTTGCACGTAAAAGTTACTGCAAGTCGACACTGTTGAACTTGATAGAAGTTGAATAATGAGCATTTTCACAGCTGTAGTTCAGGTCAGGGTGCTGCTTGTCTTTGTAACACAAACACAAGTCCACTCGGCTTCAATTCCTCCTGCAGTGCTGCTCTGTGTAAAGGGACTGTAAGCAGGATTCAAATATCCTTCAGGTGTTTGACGCTGTATTTTAATTTATGTTCTTTAAGGCAAAGTCGATGAGAAAAGGGACAATGAAGAAGTGATTGTTGTCATGAACCATAACAGCAGTTATTGACATGGATCATACAACATACATCACTTCCCCCAATACAAACAAGGGAGATTACAAGACACAACTAGATAAACTAGTACCATGTAGATTTGCACATTAAGCTACATATCTGTGATCTGTGATGCCTCTACCTGTCTTTCTTTATTGGCAGTGATGCACAAGTGCTGACAGCTTTAATGAGGTGATGGGAGTTAAACATGATAAACAGGCAAGTTGGCATCTGTGGATGGAACAAATCATTCAAATGTAATAGTTAAAAAGAACAGACAAGACTACACACTGGTCATTAACCTCTGACTAATCATTTGTGGTTGTTGGTATTCTGATACAGTGCAGAAAAATAAGCTTGTTGTGTTGCTAGTGAGGTTTAAAACCAGCAGTAGCTGAATCACAGCGTCTGTGAGATGGTGAGGATATCGATGTTGTTTGAGTGATGACCTTCCTGTTATGTAATGGAAAGTGACTTTTGGAAGGCTGCTACTGTTTAATCCTCAGATTTGTGTTCAGTGGAGGATTCTGGGAAGTCTGTTTGGTATTGCAGCTAATACATATTTATGATTCTAAAATTAAACGCTGAACCCTGCAACTGTGTCAGTAACTGAACCGTGGTGTGTTCCACAGCTGGTTTATTAATGGGTCACTGTTGTAATGTCCAACACATTTAGAGTTGCTTTCCCTTTTAACCTGCCAGGTTACACAATAAATGTCTGCTTTATATTATGGAGCCTTGAAGTTAGTAAGACAATGAAGTGACAAGTTGAATGTGTGTTTCTAATAACCTTTATTATCACACTTGGACATGTGGTTTCACTCCCTGCTGAGCCGAGACCCTCGTAAACACAGTGTTTTAAAAACAGGCGTGCAGCTGATGACCCGTCAGCTGTGGATTAGCACACATCTGGTGTGCTACTGTAGCTGGTGTGTTCATGGGGAAGGAACATATCACCCAGTGCAACAGGGAGACATACCTGTGCTGTTTAATATGTATCTCACTCTGGATACACAGGCAACACGTGTTATTGGAACCTGATTAATGCTAGCTTGGATGACAGTAAGGGAAGTAAAACACCAACATTATCCTTTAATGTCAAGTGTGATTAAAAAAGGAGGATGCAATATTTGATATCATGAAGTTTTTGTATTTTGAATAAAAAGGAATCAGAAGGGAAATCGTGTCGCCACAAATGCTTCAAACCATCATCCTTATTGTTGTGATGGAAACTGGTGCCTGTGTGTAGGTGGTGTGTGTGTGTGTGTGGTGTTTTAATGTGGCGTTCAGGCGTCGCATGTTCACTCTCAGTCTCTGTAGTTTGCACTCACAGCAGCACTCCTGAGGTGTTATGTTTTTGGACTCGGTATTAAATAAAATTCTTAAGGGATTATTTCATCCTCACACAACGATGTGTCCTATATCGGTGTTCTGACATCTGACAGCTGTGAGACGGCAGAGACACGAGGAGAGGCGACACCAAAGCTTAATGTCTGCTATCTTTCATCTCGATGTTGACTTTTTGTATTTCATTTGAAGCCTCTCTGGTGTGTTACTATTATTGTGCTGTCTTCTATCTTCCTGCTGTGGCTCACTGCCCCTCCCGTCAGCGACACAGCTGCTGTGCCTTTCTGCTACGTCTGATCCACACCGGCCTGTCAATAGAATACCACTCAGTCTGCTGAGTGCCATAGCAGTGTCATGATATACAGGAGGTATAAAGGGAGTCAGTGGTTCTGTGTGAATGCAACACTTTTATGTTTGACCTTAAAATAACTAATCAGACAAGCATACAATCTGTTTTGCAAAAACATTCCACTTGTCCACATTGTGAATGTCTGAGTGTGTGTTTCTACAACACCAGTGGTGTGAGTGAGGAGCTTTCCTGTGCACTGGTCTGTTTGGTGCAGTTGTAGCTTTTTGAGGTGAACCTTGTCGGCCTTGTTGTGAATCGATGGCGTATACTACTTCATAGACAAGAGAGTTGTGTTTTATATAAATCTGCTAGTGGTTTTATATCGGTGTTCACTGTGATCACGTCATTCACACACAAAGGTTTTCAACACTCAGAGGACAACGTGACACATGCACCAGAATGAGGTTTGTTTTATCTCTTGTGAAAAATGTAAATGACCTGCACATCAATGCTCTTACATCTACATCCACAATGAAGTGGAAATATTGAGGAAATTAAAAAATCTGATCTAAATACTGTCATTTTAAAATCTGGAACAACAACAAAGCTGCACTCCATTATTCAAAGTAGTGCAGCTCTGAATGTCCTGTCACAATGAAGATGTATAACAAACAGAGAAGAGATGAACATTGTATTCAGATGAAGAGATAAAACAGACGTGAACTAACACACCTCCTATACTGAGTGATGTTGTGTTCATGAACACTGCAGAGCTCTTTGTCTGTGTGTACAACATCAGACTGTTTCCTTTTTTTAAATGTTGTCTATCCAATGTACATTCCTTATGCAGCAGATGGGATGAGTAAGACAGATGTCAACCTAAATCCTTCATGTATAACGATGACATGTCTCCCCTTCCTGTGTCCCAAACTATTGGCCCTTTAATCGCAACACAACCAATGAATAATCTGCTCCTCTCACTTGAACAGAATACTGTCGATGCCCAAAACCTGCTGCTTGTTTTTTAATAACCCATAAAAGAAGAAAATGCTCTTATTGTCTCAGTCCAACCTGCTTTCCTCTGAACAGGTTGAACCCTGTAGTATTGGGAGGCAGCACAACACCACACAGCACCGGCTGATTGGAATCAGATCTGATTCTATGATGATTTAAGATTCTGAAACAAAGACGTTTATTGTTGGAGGTTGTTACAATCCAACCACCACTCCAGTCATTTCTCTTATCATAATAACAAGGTGATTCACAGTGTTCATCTGGTACTGTGGAAGTCAGCACTTTACACTGTCAGTCCCTTTAAAGCCTGTGTGCTCCTGCTACCTGGTCCTTGTGCAGAACTAGTTCGTCCTCTGACCTCCAGAAAATATACGACATCTGAGGGATTTATGGCATTGTTTGTATTTATATTCTGTGGCGGGGCTCCAGTTTGAGAGTATTCAATCCTCAGGTTTATGTATTGGGTCGAGGGTCGGGTAGAAACGGTCTGTGTTGATGGTTTTATATCAGATTTTATCTAATGTCATTGTAAATGCAAATTATGTCATTTTGGCACCTTTGTTGCTGCAATAAAACAGGAAAACTTACTTGTGGCTTTGTTTTTTTTAATTCTAATCAGGTTCTCTGCAACATCAGTCTAAATGTTCAGGTATCATTATTGGAGCGCTGTGATTTGCAGTCTGACACCAGATGCATCAAAATGCCCTGCCTGTTCCCTCGCTGCCCCAGCAGCTCCTCCGTCTTGTTGTACAACCTGTTGTTCACTGTCTCATTACTTCTGTTGTATTTTAGTTCCATTGTTTCTTTCTCTGCCATCAGTGTATTCCTGTTCTGGTGTAACAAGTCATGTTTTTTCACAACTTGTTTGCATGTTCTGAGTCCAGATTTCCTCCCTGAACCCTTTTTTGTTTTAAAAATATCAAGGTCTTCGATTCCTGCCTGCCTACTGTTGAATCTTTGCCTTTCATGTCCACCTGCCCACACTCCTCACGCTGACTGTTTCTTCAGTTCTGTCTTGTTTTTGAGAAATTCTGGCAGATCAGACTTTCACACAGGAGCTGAGCAGAGATGGTGATGATGTGAGAACGGTGTCGTACACATGTACAGTCCAGAAAAGACGGGCAATAAGACACAGTTAAGTGCACCACATGTGAACATCCAGAGGTCTGATGGACTGGAGATGAATTCCCAGTTTGTGCCTCATGAATAACTAATTGAAGTCCAATCGGATATAAGGAATTAAAATCAGATGTTCCTCAACTGCACTTTCAACCACCCAATAAAAACCTTCAATTCACAGTTTGAAAGAACTGGTTTGACTACCTGACATCAGCACTCACTCCTGCTTTCAGTGATATCTAGATGGAGCTGCACAGCACTGCAGCCTGCATCCGTGAGCGCCGCTGCACCTCCGCTGACCGGCCAGCAGAGCGCGCTGTTCGCGTGTGCGTGTGCGTGCGCTTCTTGGGTCTGCGACAGTCACACTGCAGGAGAGTGCTGAGAAGGAATCCCATTTAATATTATGGCAACTGTGTTTTTTTTGTATTTGTCTGCCTGATCAAGGAAAACGGATGCAAATAACCACCAGCTTAACTCCTGTGAAATGACTTAATGTCTGCAGGGACAGTGGATAATTAAACAATAACATTATTAAACTGAAAACTATCTGACGTCCTCATATCTGCCTTGTGTAGTCTCTGTCCTCAGCCTTCCATGACGATTCTAATGTTCAGTTTATATGGAATCTGTGTGTTACTGGTGATTTTGGAGTAATCTTCAACTGCACTAGTGTTCCTAATATTTTGTCCATTGAATAAATATGAAGGGATGATTTATTGCAGGGCTGCAGTATTATACTGCAATAGTTAGATCTGGGTGCACCGTATAGATGTGCAAGTAGCCTAAGTGTATAAGCTATAAATAGAAAGGCCACATCTCCAGCTCAATGATCCCTGATTCATCCGAGTCACTGTGCTCAGTAAACATTACGCCATTCTCCGGCGGGATACTTCTGTTCTTCGAGCTCTGCCCAGTCACATCTGCCAGGACCAGCGGGAGGACGTCGGCTGTGACTGCAGCGCATTGCAACGCAGAGAGAGAGACTCCTGATGAAGAGAGACTCCTGATGAAGAGTCCTCGGAGCCACAGCAGCAGCCTCATGTGCAGGAAGCTGGCGGAGTTGATGCGCTGAACGCTGCTACAGAATCTCGATACGTGACTCCGAGCCCAAAGCTGCCCTGGCTCGGGATCTAAGAGGAGTGTGTGTGTGTGTGTGTGTGTGTGTGTGTGTGTGTGTGTGTGTGTGTGTGTGTGTGTGTGTGTGTGTGTGTGTGTGTGTGTGTGTGTGTGTGTGTGTGTGTGTGTGTGTGTGTGTGTGTGTGTGTGTGTGGGTCTGTGAGGGTAACCACATAGCGTGGGGAGGGTGTAAGACTGTTGTCTAAAAAGTATGTTCACACGTCCTCACAGACACAAATTTCTGAACATACTGCAGGTACAATTGACTTCTTTCACAGAATGAAACAATTTGATTCAGAGGAGTCACACATTTTGCTCTATGACCCTCCAACTGCCTCATACACGTAATGTTTGACAACAGCAGTTACAGTCAATGAGGGATAAACCAGAGTTTCAGCGGTATCTCTCAGCTGAAGTCTTGTCTCACTTGTTATAAACTAACTTGGCAACCTGTAACTGCATTTAAATCCTCCCAGCTGACTTAAATACGTTGATTTGACTGCTCCTCTGATGTCTGCGGTGTTCACTCGACTGTCAAATCGGTCCATCTAGCTTCTATTTGAACTTTTCTATATTTCAAGTTTAAACACATGGTTTCATCATGTCTTCCTTGAGTAATGAGTCCTGCCTCTCATTCAGCCATTGCTGCTGGTCTAATTTATAACGTGGTATACTCAAAACATAGACATGTGACTCAAACAGAACAAACTCAAAACAGACTCTACAGACATTTTCATTCATTTTTGTAGAGATATTACATGGACCTTGGCAGAAGTCTGTGCTCTCCGGCTGAACCTCTCGGCATCAGTAGTTGGTAATGATAGAGATAATTTGAACTGCCTCATATATGTTTAGGACGTTAATCTGTAAAAATACATGTCTCAGCGATCCTATGCTTTGTATGTAAACTTTACAAAGTTAATAGTAAATACGAATAGATTCCATGAAGTAGAAAGGTGGATTAAAAGTTAGTTCAATACTTTAGTGAATGTACTTTCCACCACTGCATTAGTCATTATCGGGGTGTAGCTGAAGCAATGGGAAAACCACTGGAGGTCAGCATAAACATGACTTTAAGCATTCAGCTACTATTGTTTTAAGCTCCAGACCGAGTCCGTATCCTCTAACCTCTGGAGGGATCAGCGAATCCCTGGGAGCAGCCTCCCTCCTGAGAGACAGGGTGTCTTAGACGTGTGATCAGGCCTGCAAGTTAGACAGCGGACACAAACACACACACACATTTAGTCCCACATACTCATGCATATTTACTGATGAAGCATCTCAGAGCATCATTTTATAACATCATTGTTTAAGAAACATGAGCTGCTTATTCAGCTGAACTTCCGGTTTCATCTCTAATCTTTGACATCAATACTGTTGCATGAGGAATATCAGAGTGATTACCAGCAGCATTGTGTTGGTGATAGTGGATTAGCTCAGGAATAGTGCTGAACAGGTACTTCTCTGCCAAGTAAAACGCAGAATCTTTGGATTCTGTCTGTCTGATTTGGTAATGTTTCACCCTTGGATTCTTCTCCCCATTAGACCTAAGGGTGATATGTTGAAGAATTGATACAAGTTTACATAACCAAGCATTTCTAGCACAATTGTAGCTGAAAGTAACTATTGTGAAACTATAATTAACACTATGAGATTATAATAATTTAAAATCATATTCAGACACTAGGTATCTGTAAACCTATTATGACTTATTCTACCAATGTTTCATGTTATAAATAAAGAGTTATCAAATGCATCAGCACAGTTTCAATACATATACACATATCATTAAATTACATTGTTGCATTAATGGGTATTATAAATAACTATATAATACATAATGGGTTAAATTACCCTGGTGCTTTGGTGAATACTGACACTGTGTAGACTCCTGCATGTCTTGAGTTTCGCATCATGAATGCACCTTCTTTTCCCTGAACAATGACAGTTGAAACCACAAAAATATGAAAATGACATCTCCTGGCTCTGCTAACAGCATCGACCATGGTTGACATTTTCAACCAACCAGCGAGTCGTAGACGGTGTTGGACAGTTCATCTACCTCCTGTTGCAAACCGTAACAAAGCACTTCAAAGCAGGAAATTCAACATTGTGGTTGTGCGGCAATTTTCATGTCCTATGTGATGTTGGATCCTTGTTCTGCAGGTGCATTAAGCAAATTCAAAATTCATTGTAGGTGGTGCAGCAGAAGTGCTACAGCAGCAACACCCTGATACTTCTATACTGTTCCCAGAATTAGGATTATTTTAATGTCAAGAAAAAGCAAGGATGGTTTCTACCTCTCTCATCAGCAAATCCTCTGCTTCCCCTCTGTTGATGTGTTTGTTGTACCATCTGTGAGAGG
>CAAKHC010001784.1:128887-153180 GCA_901007825.1 Macroramphosus scolopax | reverse complement strand
CTAACCACATGTTCCAAAGGGCTTGAAAGATACTATTCATGTGCATTTGACTGATGCAATATCAGAGTGAATCTATATTATAAATTAAATTAAACCCAACATTTCAGGTAGTAGGAAGAAGACCAAATACAAACCATAACCCACTGGATCGTACACATGACAGCCTGCCGCCAGTTTCTCTGATTGTTGGCAACATCTCCATTTTCCATCCATCCAGAAATTTGTGTGGTATTTAGCTACCAAAACGTTATACTTTGTCTCTATATCAGCAACAAAAGCAACATAGTTTGAAATATTAAAGGATATTTGTACTGTGCGATCTCTGAGGGAACCATGTTGTTCAAAACCTGCTTACCCTCCTTAAGAGCTCGGACCCATCTCTGACGACAATCATTGTCCGGGGCAAAGATGTAGAGGTAATGGCTGTCATGAAACACCTGTAGGAAATTGTATTCATGAAAATTGTGTTATGTTAGGGTTAGGGTTCTTAATTCACTACATATAATAAACCATGGATCACTGTGATTACTGTAATTATCTTTTCTTGTTAATACCTCACCTGAAAAGGGTACTTAAAGTTGCATGGTATGGGAAGATCACTCAACACAGTCTCCACACACTTGATTCTGGACAGTTGAATGCTTCCTTTCAACATGGGCTTTTTCTGAAAGAACATGATCTTTACTGTACTTTATATGTGCTGTATTCATCGGGGATATGATTCAAGTTACAGTACGTTCAATGGAGGTTGTGATCAGCTGTATCATGTAAATGAATAGCCAGTGTATTAATTGTAGATGTGTATACTTACTCCCGGACGGCGTTCCGAATACTTCAAGTCCTGGGTGTCCAGTACAAAAAATCTCTCCTTGTAGTTGCATGGTGATGTTCTTTTCTTTTGCTGGGATTTTTTAATCATCGTTCCCTTTAAAATCACCCTGGGGAACATGTTAAGAGTAAGTCACACAAAATTACAAACGCTGGAGTGTTTTGTCTTACGAAGAGAGACTGAGGTGCTTGCAGTGATAAAAAAAAAAAGATGCTATGGAGCTTCCGGAATGAACTTGTTGCACTAGGGAAACCACATCCTTGTGTCAATAAATGGGTTGTGCTAGCAAACGCACACACAGAAATTCACAGATGCACGCACACACTGCACATGCACTCAAATGTTGCAATATGTCAACTTGCGATACGTGCAATAGTGGAGGGTGAATCTTTAATCTCTGCACATCATTTATCTTCAAAACATTTTCCACCAACTGGCCTCATTTAACAAAAGTAGTTTCATCAAGTTTGGTGTATCAAAACTGAGGAAATAGGCTCTGAAAGGTATTTGCATTTGGAGTTATGCAAGGCTTTTTTTGTGTTGTGTCAATACATTTTGTATTCTTATTATATGCATTGTTCTTCTTTGATTATTTCTCACTTGTTTTTAGTTTTTATGTATTTCCCTCACAGTTCTGCTGACAGACATAGAAAAATAGGAAAATAAAAAGCAGAAGTTAGTTCCTTGGAAAAGTTTAAATACATTACAAAACAAATCTCCCTGTAAGTAAGGGCTTTTCAAAAGAAGTAGGATTGAGACATAATACCATCATCATGGGAATTATTTCTGCAGTTTAGTCTACGCTAGTCTAAGCTTTTGTATGAGACTGAATTGCCACTGACTATATTTGTTGCTTCTGTCTTGCAGTGATCCATAAATGTAAGAGTATCATTTTAGGTTTTAGTACATTATCAATTTAACTATTTGGTGATTGAACATTTTCTTTGTACAGCAACAGAAATAAAACTTCACTGAAATGAACCGGATGATAATATGCAATTATACTTTTTTGTAACAAGGATACACGATGATTTACAAGCTATGCACTTGTTTTTATAACAGGAAACAAAATCACGCTTTAAACACTGGCTGTCCTTTTTGGGTTTTAGCCCATCAGTACTGCAATCCACGTTAGTTAATCATCAACCTAGTTTTCACTAAATACAAGAACAGCTACATTTTGATACTCTGACTAACCAATTAATTTTCTTGCCAAATTTTTCGACCAATGAGGGTTTAGATTTCTTTCAAGTACGGTCCAATCCCCGCTGCCGCGAACAGATCACGAGCACACTTCAGCCAATGGGACTGCTGCATGACAGCCGATCCTCCATGACTGTGTACGAAGTATCTAAGCTAACAATCCGATCGTATTGCTCCCTGACAATTTTCTCATTTAAGGTCTACATTTACTGCGCCTGAAGAGTCACTTAAGAGGTGTGTAGAAATATCACCGCTGCCTTTTCATATTCGTGTCTTGTGGTGAGCTTTAGGCTTCGGGTTTCCATTTAACTGGATTAGCAGCGACGCGTTTATCCAACAACACACATCTAGCTAGTAAAGCTAGCTACATTTGTTTAGCATGATGGTTTTGTAACTAAGTTTGGTAGATGGACGCATTAAACAGAGTAAACATATCACCGTGGATATCATTGCAGACAGCAAACAACAGCTTGTGCTTATCAATCATATAGACAGACCGCTAACGTAGCTAGCATTGCTAGCTTGTAACTGTATAAATAGACAACTAGCTGGGCTTTGTACCTAAAGTTAACGTTGCTTTCAATGTACTGTGGATATATTCTGAAACTGTCAAAAGTTTCCATTTACATGGCAACATGGCAGCAATTTACATTTAAGTTGAAACTGACGGTACTTGAGAAGTATTTGTAATCCTGATGGAGAAACAAGGTTCCTTTTATTCCTGTAAGCATGTAATATTGTTTCTGTTAAGTTTTACTTGGCATATAATTATTTTTTTTATAATAACATGAATACTCGTGATTAAATACACAGTTTTCTGTAAAGTACTTAGACAAAGAAAGAACTGCTCAGCTGGTTGGATTATACTAATATTAACGGTATTTCAAAATTGTAGGTAGTGATTTAATACCAGGAAAGGCTCCATCTTTTGTAACTGACACTTCAGTGTATTCTGCAGGATATGGTTAACGAGTTTCACAACCTATGTATTAATGGGGTGCTTTTCGTCAAGTACCTTACTGAATCACAAGCCTGCGTGCCTGACTTTTACATGATAGCTTTGTACTTGTATTCAAAGATTTGTAATCATAGTTTGTTGTATGTTAATATCCTAATTGTGATGACGTTAACCATAAATAGAACTGTAAATACATAGTTTTAAAAATCACTCTGAAGTGGATGGCAGACTCAACACCACATCTATAACAACAACAGCAGTAGTTTATGGTATTGTTTCAATCACTTTTAGAGTGATTTGATGGACAAGAAAATCACTGACAGTCAATCTGTCAATAAATGTACAGGGTGTGATTTATAATATGCCAGATGCTATTGCAAAGAGATTGAAGTGAAAGAAACAAACTCATTAAGTTAAAAAGCACATCTGATATAACAAACAGTGTTTATATAGATGCTATCGAGAGTTAAGTGCTGTGTCTTTCAGCAGCATCTTGGGAGGCGTGAGAGATGCTATTGATTACAATAAGTATACTTAACTACAGGTAGAAAATGTCCAAAGACCATTGAACTGAGCCACCTTCCAGTGTGGAACAAGTAAAGTTAAGACAATATATTTTAATAAACCTAGGTTAAAGACATTCAAACTCCACACATTTCATCTAACCATATATAATTTTTATGTTCAGTCAGTAGGTTTTCTACTTTATTTTAATAAGATATGAATTCAGAAGAAGACATGTATTTATTCCAGCTTTTATTTACTCCAACCGATTTTCAGTGACTCAAAAACATCAAATAGGTGGGGTCGTGAAAAATTTAGTTTGATGTATTTAGACTAGCAGTACTTAAATATATTGCCTCAAATTTATATTTCATTCCTGAGTGCTGTTGTTCTTTCGTTTTCCATATCCATTTGGTTGATCCACACAACTGGAGAATGACTCGCATCATTATTGTTATCTCCATAGCTGTCTTCCTTGGTGTGTCGTAGAAAGTGTAACAAAAGAAAACTTGTAATCTTTCCAAAATTTGGTTTTAAAGTAAAATGGACAGATTGATCTTGTCACCTTCTTGTTTCAGGTCAGCAACATGGGCGAACCACAGCAGGTTAGTGCCCTGCCCCCTCCACCTATGCAGTACATCAAAGAGTACACGGATGAAAACATCCGCAAGGGTCTGGCTCCCAAGCCACCTCCGCCCATCAGAGACAGCTACATGATGTTCGGCAACCAGTTCCAGTGTGATGACCTTATAATCCGCCCTCTTGAGAGTCAAGGCATCGAGAGGCTACATCCAGTACAGTTTGACCACAAACGTGAGCTTAAAAAGCTCAACATGTCCATCCTGGTGAACTTCCTTGACCTGCTGGACATCCTCATCAAGAGCCCTGGTAGTATAAAGCGAGAAGAGAAGCTGGAGGACTTGAAGCTTCTGTTCGTTCATCTGCACCATCTGATAAATGAGTACAGGCCACATCAAGCCAGAGAGACACTGAGGGTGATGATGGAGGTCCAGAAGAGACAGAGGCTAGAGACAGCGGAGAGGTTCCAAAAACATCTGGAAAGGGTAGTTGAGATGATCCAGGGTTGCCTTGCCTCCCTTCCTGATGACTTACCGCAGATGGAGGGTCCAGATGTTGCTGTTGATGGGACAAGGACTGTGTCCGCAGCAACCAGTGTTGGCTCCTCTGGGCAGGCCCCCAGGTTGAAAACTGAACCTATGGATGTAGAGGAAGCAGGGGCCAGCTGTATGGCAGCAGGTAGCCAGGACAAGAGTGTACCAACCACAAAAAGGGACAAAATTTGGGACAAGGACGCTGCCATGTGCAGTATTATTGATGAAATTGCTTAGGTTTTCTGTTAAGCGGACATTTTTCTTTTTATTACACCTAAATTGTGTTTTTAAATGTAAGTATGAACAAGTTGACTGTCTCTTCACTGGGCCGGAATTCCTATTTTGAGTCAAACAGTGTTTATTTGAAAATATCACGTATACATTGTCCAACAGGTATTTGAGGAATTAAAAGCTATACATCAATTTCAATTTTTGTAAGTGAATCCAATAAATAAATCTCCCGTTGTCAGATTGCGATGCTGTCACAATGGCACAGTGCTGGTCTGGAAATCAATCAATGTTGGAAGGGAAACTGCATCAAATCTCAAATGAATTTCGTGTTTTTGAGCTCAATGTGTGTATTGACATTTCATCACAGGTTTGCAAAGCATGAATGTCCTGTAAATGTGACTTGCACACCTTTTAGTCTAACCAATGTACTTATGGGAAGGTTTAACTTATAGAATGTGGTTACATAGTCACTGCTCCCTCCCCTAAGCCCACCCACTTTAGTGTTTTGTAAAATAACTCAACAATACAGCCATTGTGTTGTTGCTTTGTTGGTGTAAGATTCTCACTTTAGGTTATTTCACTAGAATGATTATTTACCTTTTGGCAAGTTTAACATTATATATAACCTTACCACACTTAGCATATCCCATTTGACTAAGTATATTTGCTTAATGCAAAATAGGTTAACCTTTTAGTGGTAAATGTCAGCCTTTAGATATCCTACCTCCACGGATGTTATACTACGTACAGTGACAATTGCATGGTGAGAAAGTCTCACTGATTTTCATGGAAGTAATAGTCATTATTGTAGTGGAAAAATTCTTAAAGCTCTTGTTTTTTTGCACATGCTATAAAAAGAATGGTTGCTTTTCACGCTTCATGGCCACAGACATCAGCTTCAATTGACCCAGAGAGGTTCCAATGGAAAGTTCCACCTTGTATAACAAATGTACAGAGGTTAACCCTGACCTGCTCTGCTACATTGCTCTGACCTGTCTAAAAATGCAAAAGCTGAGCATTTCCCTCCCCCTACTGCTAAATGAGCTTCTCCTTCCTTGAAGTTTTCACCTTTACAGAGTTGTCAGCTGTTTTTGCTTTGTTCCCCATTACAAAATATAAATACATACCTGGCCTAATTTGAACGCTTGAAAGTGAAACTGCTCAGATGTACATAACTGGGTTTTGTGTCAGGGGCCATCCACCCCGCCCCCTGGCTGTTATAATGCTCCACTGCTGGGGTTCCCTTCACTGTGTGGCAGGGTGACTTCCATCTACTGAACGCTTGAATGGACATTTAATGACCGGCGGCAAAGCACACGCGAGGTTCAACTTATTTACCCGCATGTGTTTGATAATTAATCAATCCGAGACGAACATGTTTGTCGCAGCTATTATGTTATGAAACTCGGCATCCTTTGGTTTCACAACAGGGCGGACGGCTAACGGCTCGTCCAATGGGATGGCCCGCTGCCGTGTCACGTGGTCTTTATTTATGTAACGTAATGGTGTAACACAGTAACCCAGCTTTGTGGCTCTGGTACGTTGTTATAGGTGTTAAACGCGGACACAGACTACTTCAAAGAGCGAATATTAATGCGCACATATTTGGACCAGCTCCGTGTTGTCTTTGTGGAGCGACGGGGGAAGCGGCGCATGAGAGGAGAAGCTGGGTGTCTTTTTTCACTTAACAGAAGGAGGAAGACGCTAGTTATGTGTCCTAAGCCAAAGACTAAGTTAGTGTTGACAGTATTTACTTTTGATACAAAAAGGAAATGTGTGAGGCGAACGTGAGCTCAGATTAGCAGTAGCTTGGTTGGACAGATACCGGTCCTGTTCTAGTAGATGTGAGGGCAAAGATTTAATACTGTATCGTTAGCTGTCAAGTGCCATTTAAATGGTCCAGTCAACACTCAAGATATTGCACAGAAAAGCTTCTCCGTGTGCTTTGCTTTAACGAGAAAAGCAACAATTTCTGCCGCAGAACATAGCTAGTGACATAACCCATCCACCATGGAGCTGCTGGAGTGTCCGATTTGTCTCTTCCTCATGTGCGAGCCGGTCACCATGTCGTGCGGCCACACGTTTTGCCGGAGGTGCGTGGGGAGCTACCTCCCGTCCAAATGCCCGACGTGCAAAGAAAGGTTAAAACAAAGAGAAATTAAAAGCATGAAGAACACCGTGTTGCTCATCAGTGTCGTGGAGAAGTGCTGGCCCGACGAAACAAAGATGAAATGCCATATACTGGAGAAGCTCAGAGCCAAGGAGTTCACAGAAGCTTTACGCGTCGCAAATGAAGGGATAAACATAGGTAAGACACACATGCCAGAACTGCATATGATATTGAGAAGTTCTTATGATCGAGGTTTGTTGAAAGACCTGCATGATAGCCAGAAGCATGTAGCGAGAACAATCTGTATCCACTGGTTCGGAGTGGACTAAGACAGTGGAACATCATGGACATAGCGTACCATGAGAATGTTATACAAAACAGTCTACCGCTTAGAATCTGCATATTATAATAAAATGTCATAACACACGCCACTTTAACAAGGCCTACTTGTAATTAGAAGCCGTGGCACCAGTTTGGAGTCCTGGTTTTACGCACGGGTCCAGTCCAGTTATACTGGGTCTGCACAACAGTCTGCATAGGAAGTATCATTGCAGGGAGGAATTGGAAACATAAACAGACCTTGATTTTATATAATCCACTGAGTTGCCCTTTAAGTATATCTGGGTCAGTAAACAGTTGACAGCTGTTGCTTCTTGGCAGACAACTTCAACGTAAAGTTCACTGGAAGAATTATATAGGGGTGAAAAAAAGTGTCTGTTTTCTTAGACAGTCACATGCAGTAGCTGTTGGGCACAGGCTGTTATTGCTCAGCTTTGACAGGAAAAGCAGGGACTGGTGAGAAGGATGTGTGTCGTCTTTGCATGAATGAAATTGGGTCTTAGAAACACTTTTCTATCTATCATCATCATCATCTGCACTCATAGTCGACATGCAGCACTGAGGATGTAAAGGGACAATTTCCTGCCTTAGATGGGTTAATCTAGTCAGTAGGCGTCCTGGGGATCGTGGGAGTGTTTGTGCTAGTGAATCAGCATACAGCTGAATTACCTACATGCTGGCCATCTCTGCCTGTCCAATTAAATGATACTGCTTCCTTTGCTCCACCACATGCTTGTGTAATAATCCCATTGCACACTTGTGTAAGGTAGTTTTTCTACAGTCATCCTCATTTGAGGTTCGCTTGAGGTCCTTTGCACGTATTATCTTGTCTAACATTTAAGACCTAGATGCTTAAACTAAAACCTATTTGACTGGTGCAGCAGCAGGGACATACTGGTGGAGCCATGGGCCTTTATAGTTGAACAGTCAACTCAACATTGTTCTTCCATGTATTTGGTGTTATTTTACAAATATCAGTTTTAAATCAATAGTTTGAAACATGAAGCTGAAATCTTTATGTAACCTGTTTGTTGTTGAGAGTGTTTGTGGACTCCCAAGGTACGTCCAGTGTTGAATTTGAGGTTGGAATATCTTATTTGCAAATTAATATGAATAAATTCTGTCTCTTATAAACGGGAACCCACTTTTTCTTTCCCTTTTCCTGAGGCTGTTACCTGAACTCAAGTGTTTGGCTGATTATGACGCGCTGTGCACGGATCAAGCAGTGCTTTTGTTTTAAATTTGAAATATGCATATTGCGTGGGAACCAATTGTACTGACATAACATGAGGCTGTGGTGTCTTTTTAGAGGTATTCAAGTGTTCTAGTAGGTGTGTGGTTGCATCCCTACAATTTTCCAACAATAGAAAATGGCATTAATTTAAGTTCTTCACAATCTGCTTGATGCGGTCTGGATGACCACATGTTGAACCACCTGTTTTAATATTTCCTAACTCTCTCACTCTTTCTCCTCTGCTGTTTCCATCTACAGTACCAGACGACCAGAGTTTGAAGCTGTACAGAGCTGAAGCTAACTTAGGCCTGACGCGTCTCTCTGATGCTCTTGAAGACATTAACTACCTCTGTTGCCTTCGTCCCGACTGGACTGAGGTGAGCTACAGGACGGCGGTGGTCACATGTATAGTGGCAGGTGTCTTTCTTTTTCAGACGATGTCTAAAAACAACTAAACGTGAATAAATGTGACTCAAACTTAATTTGAATAAAACGTTAGCACATAACCGAGTCCGGGAATCTCGTCAGACTCACGGTGTTTGCGTAACAATAACTACGACAAAAACTCCCATAACCCCACGTACTTCATGGCGCCACTAAGCTACCTCTTATATCATTATCTTAACTGAGAGACCCCGAGTGCAAAAGTGACCTGACCGTACGTTAAACCCAACAAGCACTCATTGACTGGTTTTGTAACATGCAGTTGCATTCAAAGCCTCTTATGTCACCACAGGAAGAATGTGCTGCCATGTTTGTTTTTCCTTTAGATTCTAGCCTCGCATTCAAAGTCGACCTCGTTCAGTGAATTTCACAGCTTTTATTGCCGTTATCTCCTTCACAAAGGAAGGCAGACAGCCACTTGCGCCATCGTTTAATTTAATTACTTTATGCACTTTATGGGCTACGGACTCCTAATGCCGGACTGCTGACATGCATAATTTGTTTATCATTTATGTGTCGTATATTTTAACGACTGAGTTCATTATATTTCAATTATTTAGATGCTACTAAAGTGAAAGGACAATTAAAGCCAACCATAAGTAGAAAGCTTAAAGGAAATGAAGCACCTTATACATAATTCAGATACTTTTCCTAGCAGGGGTGCAGAATGTTTATTTTCTCTACCGTTCAACGCTGTAAACAACGTACACATAACATTATTCTGTATGTGCAGGGCTTCTTTCGTAAAGGGAATGTTCTGCTGGAAATGGATCAGCAGACCGAAGCCCTCATCCAGTTCCATTGTTGCCTAAAACTGCAAGCTGACTTTGTTCCTGCAAAGAGCCAGATCAAGAAGGTTTGTTTCCGGTTAAGGCAATGTAAAGTTTGACAGAAACTGAAGTTATTTTAACATTTAAAAACAAAAAAAAAGCGTTATAAGTGTGCACATTTGTAAACATAGTTTTGTTTTATATTCCGAGCGGTTGTCGAGCAGTTGACATATGAAGTAGAGTTAATTAGCAGATGACATTACCATCTGTCATTGCAAACAGCATAACACCTGCATATATCGTTTACATGACTTTAAGAGATGCAATCTGAACTACACCATGACCGTGTAATTCTCCATTAAAGGTCACATCATGGTTCATATGTTCAGTGACCAAACAAATTAACTCTGATTAAATAATGTTTATTGCTAGGGATTAATGTGATGATTGCAGTGCGGGTTTATAAAGTTTGTCTTTTTATTTTAGTTTAATTTCTGTTAATGTGTTGCTTGTTTCCCCTGGCAGATCCTGGAGGCAGAGGGAATCCCGGTGCCGGAGGACGTGAGCTGCATCATACAGGTTGTGTCTGAATACCTGAAAGACCCGTGTCCCATCACCAGCCTCAGTGAATCTCAGGGGCCGACACACCCTGAGGGCCTCAAACGTCCACAGGGGGACGTTGATGGGGGCAACGGAAGGAGAGAAGCACAACAGGTGAGGTCTGCAGATGATTGGTTGAGGGAAGTGTTGAATGAATATCGAAACCATACGTGATGTGACTGTGTGTTTTCAGGGCTCTAAGGTGAAGCATGATGCGGGTACCGAGTGCTGCCTCAGCCTCTGCCAAGCTGTTTCCTTCCTGCCTGCTGCTGAAGAAGACGAGGAAATGATGATGAGGAAGGAAGACGGGCATCGCAGGGGTAGGCTGACGCATCATACACACAGACGCGCATTTATAATTGTATCATGGACATCAGTATCCTCATCATGAATCATTGTGGTCTGCACAGCTTTACCATAACAGCGACCAGATGGACAAACTTATTGGAGCTTTAAGTGGTTTCTCTATCTGTCTCCCTCTCTCTCTCTCAGTGGAAATTAGTCAACGCGGAGAGAAGACTCTGGGTGTTCTCACGGTGTCAGACTTTGAGTGCCCCCTCTGCATTCGGTCAGTGTCCTGGAGTTCTCCCTCAAATCAATAATTCATTGTTCCGTCTGTTGGAGAATCATATTTCAAGCAGATGCTATTCCTGCTGTCCTCAGCCAGCGCGTTTAACAGAAATCGTGTGTCTTTCTCTGCCATCTGAAGATTGTTTTTTGAGCCAGTCACCACTCCATGTGGTCATACCTTCTGTAAAAACTGCATAGAGAGGAGTCTGGACCACAACCTCCGCTGCCCACTCTGCAAACAGCCTCTGCAAGAGGTAACCACCTACTGACTCTTTCATGTGTCTATTTTAAACCGGACAAACAGGACTTGATCAGCTCCACCAGAGTATCACTTCCTTAAACGCTGCTTAATTGCTAATGCTGATATTGCAACCACATTATAGTCTTAAAATACCAAAGTTTGTTCAGCCAAGGGGTAAAAACACTCCTCTGCCTTAACATTTAGAAAGATAAGGTTAAGTTCCAAAAATTGTGTACAGATTTTCACATTTTATTTATGAATGATATGAGTATTGAATATTTGAGTATTATCATTATTATAATCGACTACTGATGAAGATTGTTTTGTCACTGTGCTCTTTCCAGTACTTAAAAAACAGGAAGTACAACCTCACAGTTATTCTTCAGGACATCATGGACCGCCTTTTTCCCTCACAGTTGGCTGAGAGGAAACAAGTCCACGAGGCTGAGATGGCCGAACTGTCCAAGTAGGCACATCTAAGAAAAACAGCACGCAAATGCACTTCGGATTCATTCCTACTATCCCAAGTCTTTCATCTAACCCCTCTTTTTCTCCCTCTCTTCCTGCCATCTTTGCATCTATTCCTGTCCCTCTCTTATCTCCTTCTATTCAGTCTCACTAAGGACATCCCCATATTCGTTTGCACAGTGGCCTACCCAGGAATACCTTGTCCCCTGCACATCTTTGAGCCGCGATACCGGCTGATGATGCGTCGCTGTATGGAGACTGGAACCAAGAAGTTTGGCATGTGCAGCTACGAGCACGGCAAAGGGTACGCAAAGTCCTGATGAAGAAGCATCTTCATCATTATAACTGGAACCAACCATCAACTTAAAACCTTTAGTTTTGTATGCATGGAGACACCAAGTATCGATGAGGTTGCCTCATCTACTTCCCTGCAGTCACTTGCTGTCATTAGTAGGTGTACTGCTGTGATAAGGAAATTCCATTTAGTTGAGTTAACAGAGCACCACATTGTTGAATCTCTGTCTAAAACACCCCCACACCTAAGACAACTGTGGGTTCGTTAGGTGCAGCTAGACTGAGCCAGCTAAAGAGAAATCTGACTTATTTTTAAAGTTGCTTTGGTTTAATCATCCGGTGATAAAATAGATGAGTTATGACCGATGAAACCTCTCAGAGAGCTGCCAGGGACACGCAGCAGCAGCTGAGGGTTAGTAAAGATAGCATCCAGTACAATGTGAAGCCAAGTGGTCGACCAAGCCTTCATTCATGGCCTTCATTCGGGGCCCTGAAATTAGAAGTGCACCTGTATTCTGACCTTTATGGTATAATGGGCCGGAGTTAAAAGCATAACAGAAAGCCAAAATATGACAACCACTGAGCCGAAGGCCTTCAAACTCTGCAGTGCACAGGCAATAAAAACAAATGTCAATGTCTAATGTGAGAAGGGACAACAAGCCTTGTTTTGCTTGAACAACCTTGACGTACACTATTGACAATATTAAACTAATCTTTTCAGTCAGTTTTTTGTTTTTGTACGATTTGTTGGTGTGCAACTCTAAAGCGCCGCCCCAGCAAGGTCATAGGAGTTAGATAAGCTGGCCTACCCAAATTATTCAAGAGGCAGCCCTTCAGAAAGGCCGTGTCACTCTCCTTGATGTTAACCAGCCACTATCCTCAGAAGAGTCGCTCCCCAGGTACCAACTTCAAAGGTACAGAGGATTAAAACAGTCAGACACAAGCACTCTTTTCGTCCAATAGATATTAGTGCGCTAACTCGATAGGTGTTTGATGTAATACACTTCAGCCTTGATCATGTCTTTTTGACTGTGTATTGTTCTTTGTGCTGTCTACTGCTCAGAAATAATCGTCCCCTGGGATCATAATAAAGGTCAACTTGATCTTTGGTGTAGACGTTCTCTCTGTCTCATGGTTTTATCTCCTTTGTTTAAGGTTTGCTGACTATGGCTGCATGCTGGAGATTCTTGGTCTGGAGGTGCTGCCTGACGGACGGTCCTATGTGGACACTGTGGGGGGCAGCAGATTCAGGGTCCTAAAGAGAGCCCAGAGGGATGGCTACCACACTGCTGATATAGAGTACCTGGAGGATGTCAAGGTCAGAGACTCTTGCATTAGTTATGCTCGTCAGACAATATTAGTGCTGCACAACTGGACTGTATTTCCTCCTCTCCTGCAGGTGGACGGTGGTGAGTTGGAGCTTCTGCAGAGTCTTCATGACAGTGTCTACCAGCAGGCTCAGGACTGGGACCAGCGCCTTGGCAGCCGCATCCGAGAACAGATCAACAGGCAGTACGGCACAATGCCCGACATCGAGGAAAACATTCAGGTAGAGGCCTCGACATAGCTGTGAACTCTGACCTTTGAACTTCAGTACGACAAACAAATGACAAGTGTTTAGCAAACATCTGTCTCAGCATGCATTTTCTTATTCAGTCTCCTTTTCTGCCCTCAGGCCTCGACCAACGGTCCCGCCTGGTGTTGGTGGCTGCTCTCCGTCCTCCAACTGGACCCGGCCTATCAAACCACTGTCCTGTCCCTGAACTCACTCAAAGACCGTTTGGGACACCTCCGCCTCATCCTTGAGTACTTCTCTCAGACTTGAATCTCACACTACAGCAGAATTATGGTCACAATAATAAGCTGAGAGTCAGATACTTCGCACACACAGAAAAATGGAATGAAACCAATAACCTTTTGGTGGCACTTGGTTTTTGGATTACTATGACTCATAAAGGGACAGTCTTAATGCCACCGCTCAAGTACAGCACAAATAATATGATCGATAGCTTAATTCAGAGAGTTTACAAACACTCATTGCACCAGCTGCCCCAGCAAGACCTGCAGGCCTGAGATGTTTCTAATTTAGTTTATCAGAAAAACTATTTGTGGATAAACTAAATCAGTTAAATTTTCCAAATTATTATTTTTTTCTACTGAATATTGACACTAGGTGTCACTATTTCTTTCAGTTTTCACAAACATGTCAGCCACGCATAACAGATATTCAGATCAGATTGGAATGAGAGTGATTAGCGAACACATTACTGGTTTGCAGGTTATTATTTCTATGATGGAATAGAAATAATAATAAGTGATTTATTCTGGGTGATTGCTGAGGGGCATTTATTGTAATGCTTTTTAGGTGGAGCCGTTGATTATGGCAATTTTTTTACTATTAATCCTTAAAGATCCCTTATTAGTATTATTAATATTGCAACAATACTTGACACATGTAATCGCACCCACTTTTTTAATGAATGAAAGGGGCTGCCTTGGCCGCTGCCACTGCCTGCTGTGGTGGAAAATGTCCAAATCTCTGTGAAATTGTGACATGCGTGGTCGGGGAGGGAGTCTGGGAAGACCGTGGTGTACCAGCTTACTTTTACAGTATGAACCTGCGGTGATTCTGTCACCAGCGGATGTTCAAGTATGGATGAAACACTGTATTTCTGTGTTTCAGTGTAAATAAGGAGCCATTTTCGCCATCAGGCGCTTTTTCCGATTTTGCATGGTCACACTAAAGTGATAATCACGGAGATTACAACCGGAGCAGCGGTATCAAGGCACAACTTCTTTTGAGGGATAATTGTAAAATAATTTGTCTGGGGTCTGATACGGACTGAGTCCCCCTGCGGTGACACTCTGTAGGCCACAACATCTACCTCTGGCCACTACTGTGTCTCCCTACTTGTTTGGACCCTCTACAACCGGTCATGGTGCCTTGGCCAACTCATCAGGAGACCTGCAAGTCTTAGAGTTTCTACACAAAGTAAAGGATGGACTGTATGATTTTTCTATGGTTTGATATGAATGGAGTGCTAAATTCCGTGGAATGTCAACACCGCAATGTTATGTATAGTTAGTTTGCTAAGAAAAAAAAAAAACTGGCGTAACTGGGTGAAACAGAAGAGCTGATGTTCTTTTGTACAATGTTAAATGTGCCATAGATATTTTTGTGTTGTTGTATAGGAATAGTCACCGTGTTTATACTTGTCTCCATCATGGACTCTTAGGCTTCAACCTTCATGCCTTTCGCATGGTGGACATTGAACTATCATCGTTCCTAGCCATCATATCATATCCAGCAAACGCACGTTAAGACTCATTTTGTACACTACGCTCGTACAGTCGCTCTGCTAGTTTGGTCATGTAGACGATGCTTCGAATAAAATTGGGTAATCATGAAACTGGACACGCACAAATCTGCAACACTGAAGAACGAACGAATGGATAGACTACTGATAGACTCCGGGTCAACGTGGTGTCCCTGATCTCAGGACATGTGGAACGAACACGTTACTTGAAGTCGATACATAATTTGTTTTATCATTTCTTAAGTAAGATCGATCAACCACTCCCCCCACCCTGTTGGCACTTTTGTGTTTTATGATCAGCCATCTGGACAGAAGCATGGCGTCGAAGACGTGCCAGTTTCCATAAACGTGTCCAATGCCAGACGTGTGGAAATCACTGAAACAATTCAGGTCAGTTTTCTGCTACAACAAAGGATAAACGCATACACGACTAATAAAAAAGAAAAAAGGGATTGAAGTTCTTGTACTATATTACCGGCCAATGCCTTTGTAGTATTCACAGAGCTCCACTGTCTCACTTCTTAACAATGTTTTGCAACGTGCAATCATTTTTCCAGATGCTCAGCTGTGCTTTTCTCAAGTTTTACCACTTTTTTTTCAAATCCTGCATATTTCTTAGTGCCATTAGCACTTCTTAATGAAGCCACCTCCTCACTGAATAAAACATGTATGTGGTTTTTATCAGCAAATATCAATCTGACTGGTTTACGCTGCTTCAAACAGAACTTTGTCTCCGACGTTGATTTTCCTGATGTTTAGTTTTGGATAATGTACAAAAATACTTTCATTCCTTTTTATTTTGATCCAACTCTTTTTCAACCTAATGTTTGTAATCCTTTTTAACGGGGTCAATATTTGTGCTGCCAATGCATTACTCACATTTTTCTGTTTCCCTGATTTACCCAGCAGCTCTTACCCTGCTGTTGTCCCCCGGATGTGTCCATCAACTGTGGTTGCTATGTAATTGGACGACCAGAAAACGTCCTCCAACACAGTCAAAATAACAAAATCTACATTGTCTCTGAACAAAGACCAGGGAGCATAATAAGTGACCCCGTTCTTGGCAGAAATTCCCTGTGAGAATGAGTCTTACACTTGTGTACTCGGGAAAGGGCTGTGAAAAGCATCATGATGTGTTCCTGCTAATTACAGCTTGCAAGAAGAATGTTGGGTGATGGATAAGAACCAGATTCATGCATTGTTGTTCTCTGCACACTGTCCCAGTACCTCGATGTTAGTAATAAGTATATTTAACCACACAGAACTTAAATTAATTTTTCTATTACTTTTTCTTTTTTTATTCTAACTAAGACAGCAGTACATTATCTTGATCTAATGGTGTATTTGCTTGCCTGATGGATTCATTTTTAAGTGTTATTATGAATAAAATATTCCAAAACCAATTCTGCATCATTTTCATTTAATGTGATTTTTTTTACACAACCAATGTTTTGGTCATTAAAGTGGCATTAAAGGCCGAATGGAAGTGGTTGGATCTATTGCGTTTCCCAGCGTGACATAAATTGGTGCAGAGGAGGGGTGACGGGAGTGAGACATGCCTCACATACTGATAGCGAGACAGTTTGTCTTGGAAACGGTTGTAATTACTTGGGAGAACTGTGAAGTGCTGCAGCGGCAGAGGAGAGAAACAAGCAGTTGATGGTTTGCTCTTGAAAAATGAAAATTAAGATGGAAACAATGATTATTCCCAGTTATTGTCTGATATTTTTAGATCAGCTACCTAAACTTTCATAATAAAATCTTAATTAATGACTCCTAAATCCGCTTGCTTTGTGAGTCCCATCTGAAACTGATTATACCTGATAATATAGTTGAGATTCTCACCAGTTAAAATGTGTTATGGAATTGTCACATTTGAAAGTCTGATTGTCCCCAAATCACCATCACAGATGAGAGGAAACAACCACCAGGGGGCAGTCTGCAGCTGTGGATGAGAGATGATGGAAACATACTTTATAAACAAAGGGAAATCTCATGGTGAGAGTCTGGATTTTCTACAGGCTCAAAGCGATAATGTTAATGTCACAAAGTGACGCTCGAAGGGAGATTTTGTCCAACGGGGACGTGTATATCAACAAGCGAGAAGGAAGTAGATGTTTCTCCTGCAGCTAAAAGGAGCACACATTTGTCTTCAGTCAGGAGAAAATGACGTGTGGGTGTAGGTGTGCATGAACCACACTCCTCTGGAAGCAAGAGGAGAAAAAAATACAGCATAGCAGAAGTGAGGCACTGCCAATGTCCTCTGCATGGGAAGCAGGCAGATGAAAAGAGGTTTCACTGGCTTCAGTGGGGTTCTGTAATGCAGCTCAGCGTCTACATCAAAGCTCATTACATTTGAAGAATGCCACAGCTTTTCTGCACTAAATTGATCCATCGGCTTGCGCTGACTCCCTGCTTGTGTATAACTGAGTAAGGATGACAGGCGTTTTGTAGGAGTTATCGCAAAGGGGGAACCGGCTGTGGCGGTGTACGTGTGTGTGTGCGTGTGTGTGTGTGTTAGTGTGTGTTCTTTCTGCTGTTAAGAAGACCACATTGCTCATAGGGAAAGAAAGATGTTGGAAATCCTGCACAAAGAGGATATCTTATGTAATTTAGGGTTGGAATTGAGGTTTAGGATTAGTGTTGGAGTTAGATTTATGTAAGGTGAGGATCAGGTATCCTTGGAGGTACAATAGAGATGAAGTATGATCACGGGTTGCAGTGGTAGTCCTGAGAAGATGTTTAAGTCTTAATAATTATAATGATGATAATTATCCTCCGTAATTATGGAACAACTCACTTGGGTTCCGTCTCCACTGAAATAGACGAGCTCGCTGCGATGCAGAACAACAGCGAGAGTGCAGCGTCAGAGGATGAATGCAACTCTGTTGTCATAGGAACAAAACCTGGCCCGGCAATGCTGAATGTACTTGAGGAGGATTATCAATTATGAAACTGAGAAACTTTGTCTTTGAAGTCATAAGCATTGTTTACCTTACATGTCATGAAAGACAAGTCGCAGGGAGCAAATTCGGAAAGACACAAGTGAGGAGAATTGAAGCCGAGTGAAGGGGAGAGAAGATAGTGAGGAAGAGCTCAATTTTCCAAATCTGTGTGTGCGTTTGTGTTTTTCTACACTTCTCAATGCCCCTCTTCTTTGGAGGATTAGAGTGCTTCAGTGTTTAAATATGTGTGTGTGTGTGTGTGCAGGCTCTCCTGTGAGTGTGACAATGATAAACCTTGCTTGTTTCTGTCTTTGTATAATCCCTTTAAGTGTCACCATGATGATAAACCCTTGTGCGCGCTCGTGTGTGACAGTGCCTCTTAGAGCGAAGGTAAACATATTTGGCCACCTGCCTCTCTAAGGATCATGCAACAATCATACTCTGATAAAAGGAAGAAAAAAAAAATGACACCCGCCCCTGAGGGAGCGTTTTGCTGACTGATTCGTTCTCCAGAAAGTTCTTCCTTTTGCCAACAAAAAAAAAAAGACACTTGATGTGCCTTTAACCTTATGATTTACGAGGTGCATGAAGGATTGTTGCATGTGGCGAGTCAGAAAAGATGGATGAACCCTCCATTTGTCTCACTACAAACTAAATCTTTGGGGAGACACTGGCACATGCTGAGTGGGTTAAAGGGGATAAAAAAACATGTCCGTCCTGTTCTGGTGATCCATCGTAGAAAAAACCAAATGGAGCAAATCAGGATGGCCTGCTGGGAGATGAAGGACAGGAGAACAGGAAGCAGTGGGGCGCTGCGGGAGACATGATGTCATGCAACTGGCTCACTGATTCGTAGCGCTACCGCCTGCAGAGACACACACCTGGCTGCTGGGCTGCATTCGCATGGTGCTCGCATAAAGAGGTCCGTGTATGATGTGTTGCTTGCGTGTTTGCCGATTGATGTGTCTGAACGGCAGCGAGACACAGGGAGCCAAATGTAATAATAGTTCTTATCAGGGAGAGCGATGCATTTCGTGCATTTTTTTTCCAATCTTGAAGCTGTTGGATTATTACCTGAAACTACAGCTGGCTACAGGGCAATTTAACACATCTCACCTTACTGATTTGTCTTTTAATCCCCCGAAAACTTTACCGTGGTTCAGTCTCATCCTTTCTTCTTTTATAGCAGGCAGCTGTTTTGAACCAAGAAGCTCTAAAATCCTACCGAAGGCGATTGAGCATGACAGTTTATGACGAGTGAACAGGTTGGAGAATTCAGATAAAGAGAGATATTTCCATCAGGGGTTGGTAGAGACTGAGAAGCATCCAAACAGTAGCCAGAGACATGTGACATGCCATATCGACTTTACAAAAGGACATATCAAACACTGCATGTCAGGCGGCTGCAGCTTGTATGTTAACATTTGATGTCCTATCAAAATAATGTTTGAATTCTGTGGCAGACTAGACACAAATCCAGGGAACCGTCCTTTCATCAGGACAGAATTAACGGATAGGTTCCAAGACAATGAGGAAGATAATGATCATGATAAAGATTATGGAAATGAAAATAAGTAGGCAAAAATAAGTAAGATGCTTCAGAAGAATAAGTGATTGTAAAGGTTTCTGGGAAGATTAGTCGATTCATTAAATCAGAGGCCATTTTTATTTGGCAAACATGCCCATTCCAGGTGATACAGTGTTATTAGTCCATTTAATCTCATCACCCAGGGATCATAATTCTCCCAGCGGAAAGTCATCTTGGTTTTCTCCCTCTCAGGAGTGTCGACCTCACACAGAGTTAGTCGGGATTTAAGTTCGTTGCAAAGCAACGGTGAGTCTGGAAGAAAAAGATAAACGACTCCTGAATAGAAAACAGCGGAAGCCAAAGCCGAGGATGAGATGATATTTACTGGTCAGCCTGTCGCTCTCATTATTACAGTAAGTCCCGTAACAAAAGGAACAACACACAAAGAAGGAGAGAAAGGAAGAGTCGCTGTGCACTGCGGCTCGCTCTGATTCTGATCTTTGGTTGTTATGGGGGCGAAGTGATCAGCCTTGGTTACCGCTGCATCAATAATGTGCTCACTGGGCATCTCCTAATTAGATCACTGTTGGTCGCAGACATCCTGTGTGCTGAAGCTTCACTATTCAAAGGTGTGTGTGCCCTTGGATCTGACTCTGTCTTCACTTTCAACATAATACAAGTCGCCGTAAAGCTGCTATGCAAACATATAATGTTAGAATCTAGAGAAACAATCATTTAAAGAATGATGAAAACGCTTCACTGCAGGGCCAAAACTACTTTGCTAAATTGATGAGAGTTTATGTGTTTTTTGCCGCAATCCGTCGTAATGCTGAGGGACGGTGGCTCGGATAACTCTGACACAGTCACATGGGTCTCAGTTTGAGCGGTGTGGTCCCACTCGCAACACAGCAGGCAACAAGTCAGAGGGCCGTGAATACTTCATTAGATCTGCGCCTCCAGACAGGTGACCGCAGTGCACTCAGTAGGAATTCACCAGAAGAAGTTTATCTTTTAGTCCTTTTAATATTATAAGTTTCAACATGCGGCGCAGGCGGATATTTTTAGGGGAGAACTTCAATAATGCATGTCTCTCCAACATCTGAAGAACACCAGGTCTTTCTGTCTGAGATGAGGACCGGATCTTCTCACCGGGATGAGAGAGAAACAGGAGGATACCTGTCTGTCTTTCAATTCATCTTTATTTATAACACATGGTGAAAACTAATGAGGATATATAAAATACTACAATATTAAAACATTAAAGTCCATTAAAAAGCATGTATGTGTTGAGGTTTGTCAATAGAGGAGGGAGGTTTGATTGGAAGGCAGAAAGCTGAGCCACAAGTCTGGAACACTTGTTCCGAGGATCTAAGAAGCTTAGAGTTGTAGAGGGGAAAGAAGTAAAGGACTATATAGGGATGCCAGCCTATGCATGGATTAGATTTAATCTACTCACTATCGTTGAGCGCATGATTGAGAAGTGTACAGCAACGATGTAAGAGTCAAAGCTATAGAACAAATCCGAGTGGAGATATTTGAGCGGCCGCAAATTATTGCACACGAGCGGGAGCATATGCTCACTTTGCACACACATGCACATGTGGTGAAAGTGCAGCGTGTCCCTCCTGTGAGGGGTTTAGAGAAGATAGCAGTGAACAGAACACAGGATTTCTGTCATCATCGAACACACGGGGAGAAGTGTCTGCCCAGACAGCAGCATTGACAGATTGCATGAATAATTTAAAAACAAAGTGAGAGGCCTCATAGACCTCTGAATCACTACTGATGACAGCTGTCTGCTCTGACTTTGGCTCCACTCTCATCTTCTTTAATGCATATTATTTCCATAAATTCCTTCCCTAACATGTACAAGCTGTGTCCGGATGCAAAGGTTTGTGATGTTGACTCTCTGATCGATGACTCCTAGAAAAGCGACGGGGCTGCAAGACATCACTTTCATTAAACCCTGGACTGGAGATAATCATCACATTGGATGTGGGATATTACAAAAGGATTTCTAAAGAGATTTGCCAATAGATCATCAGCATTGAGCAGATTATATGGACTTTATTGGTTTGCAATTCCCAGTGTGATGTGATGGGGACGAACTTCCGCCTATGGAGGTATTCAGACAATCCCAAGGTATTGAAAATATAGGTAAGTGGATATGCAGGAAAAAAAGGAGCCAAGGACTAAGATAAGACAACTCAAGGGCTCCTTATTGAACAAAATGTGTCAGGATCTGACTTTGAAAGCGACACTGAGAATATAGACAATCCCGACACCATGGACACGATGAAGGCTGTAAGTATTTCAAACACCATGTTCACACTGACATGTAATACATACTGGGAGTAATTAATAATATTCAATCTGACATTCAATAGCAGGACAGCTCAACACGTGATCAACATGCTGCAATGAAGGCAGGGCAGAACTTCAGATGGAGGCCCCCCCCAGTAGGAGCTTGTAGTGGGCAGGATGGAGATCCATCAATGGTCGAGACACGGCCGTCCCACTCCAGCCCCTCAAACAGGTCCTAGACATCCAGGGCCTCGTCAAAGGTGCAGGTGTCCCTTATCAAATGAGTCTTTTATGGCAGATTGAAAAGACCATAAGCCCGAGCGAACATTTGCACACATGTACGCATGCATGCACGCAAGCTCTTGCATCAGCAGAGACTGCTTTCCCCCACTGTTAAAAAAATTTCCGGGCAAAGTATTGGTCTCGTAAGTTACTCCTGCAAGGAGCAGTTGCATACATGGGTCGCCTGTAAGCGACTGATAAAAGGGCAATCATCCCAGGTCCAGTTTTATAGTTCGTAAAGTGTATATCATTTAGTTTTGACAGTTTTATGAGTGAAAGGTATGTCGTCTTGTGCACTTACTTACCCTCCACAGGTCATCCTTATCTTCTTCCCTGCATCTGGGGAGGGCTGAGAATCTCCAGAAGGGTCTTCATTGTTCTTCTAGTGAGACGCTGAGTCCACTCAATACACCTTCCTGTGAAGGTCAAATGCTGTAAGTTATACATACACAAGGATACAATAAAAGGAATTAACACATTTGATGATTAACATCAATGAGAGTAAGATAGTAGTAATGGATACAGGAGTTCTATAATCTTCCCGTCACCCACAGACACACATGCGAAATCTGTACAAATACGCATGAGCTCACATGTGTGGTCAAGCGCGTGCACGCACACACACACTCACACACACACACGCACACACGCACACACACACACACACACACGCACACATAATGCAAAATATCAGACTGAGAGGAAAAAACATTACATAAGTCCAAACCTTGGCGACTTCATAGCCGCCGCCTACGGGGGTTGGGGGAGGTAATTAGTGGACTTGTTGAATTTGGAGTGGGAGAAGGATAAAAGGGTTGGAGGGGATAAGGAATGAATCTGAAATGAAATCTGCTAGAAACTGCTGGTCACTGCATTGCAGAGGTCCAGTATCAGCAAGACAAGCAAAACATCAGTGATGTTCGAAAAAGTTTGGAAGAGGCAGGAAGTAAAGAGGCAGGCAGAGTCCCAACTCCAGAGATCTCCTCTCACACTGAGGCCAATTGGAAAGTTAGTAGTTCTTTATAGATATAGATTTAGATATATAGATATACATATATAGATATAGATACAGATGCATCTTTCAGGGCTTGCACCAAAGCTTCTTTTTAATTTCAGATTCGTCCAAAGAGCACGTACCTCACAATTCTGTTTCAAATAATTTGTCTAAGGCAACAAAAACAATTAAGACCCATGCAGCCTTAATCCCACCAGGCACTCTATAATCCCCACAGCCTTTTATTGGAGTGACCTTTTTTAACATGAGCGTTAATAACATCACCGATTCAGTGATGTTTTTGAAAGGGCCTTTTTGCAATAGAAGAGATTATGGATGGTGTTCCTGTTCCATGTGTCATGTATAGAGGGACGAAGCAGACGGACCTGCTGTAATCTGCATTCCACCCCCCACTCCACCCTGCCCTTTTGGAAAGAGGAAGTTGAAGGTTTATTAGAGTTGGTGGCCTGTGATTGTCTTTTAATGAGAAGGACTGCGGTTGGTAGATAAGGCAGCCACTTTGAGCTGAGAGGTCCTTGGTGGGATTAGAATAATCATCGAAAAAATGCCATGTCTTTAAAAAACACACAATGGACAAGGCTGCTCCTGTGATCCTTCAATCCTCCACCCATTCATCCCTTCATCGCTCCGTCCCTCCACCCCGACACCAGGCAGCTAATTGACATTCCGGTGTGATGGTCCGCTGCTAGCAGAGGAATGTGACATTTCCTCTCATCACTCTGTACCGAGCCAAACGGGCTGTTTTACAGATTAAATAGGGACAGTGAACAACCGTGAAGATGGGGGGTTCGTGTGGAGGGAATATGTGAGGAGAGTGAGGGGGTACCCACAGTGAAAGAGAGAGAGAGAGAGAGAGAGAGAGAGAGAGAGAGAGAGAGAGAGAGAGAGAGAGAGAGAGAGAGAGAGAGACTTAACGCAGTGATGTAAATACAGTGTTTGTGGCTGACAACATGCTGGAAATCAGTCAGTGGGGCGACTGGAGGTTCCAGATTCAT